>DWTU01000428.1:0-17504 GCA_018251515.1 Cecropterus confusis | reverse complement strand
TAATTGCAGGATTCAGTTGTATAAGTTTATATTTATGCAGTGTATAGTTTATAGATATATCCACTGTATCTTGTGTTAATCCTTAAATAAATAAATAAATAAATCTGTTTTGGATCATAAATAAATAAAATAAATCTTTGAAATCTTAAATAAAATCTTTGTAATGTCATCTAGTGTTTAGTGAAGCTTACCAATGTGGCGGTGAGCATGGTCCCCGTGAGCACGATGGTCAGCGAGGTGACGAACAGCGTGCTGCGGTCCGTGAACAGCATGAACCCGATGAACATGCTTCTTACGAACAGCGCGCGCTTCACCGCGCTCACCTCGAACCCGCGCGTCGCCTTCACCACCATTTGGAACGGCTTCTCCCATGCGTACATTTTTATCACCTACAACGTTACTTGTATTAAAAATAACCATATGACTAATCCGTTTTGTGGGTACATGAAAGAATACGTTCCTAATTGCCTTTTTGATTAGTGAAGAAATATGAATTCAAGTATTGACGCTTCGATCATTGCAAAAACGCATCGTAAGCATATCGGATAGATAATATAAAAAAATTACGAAATATTTCTTCGAAACGAATAATTGAGTGACCGTATAAATGAGCATACAGATAATATAGACAAAGCATTTTGAAAATATAAGTTAAAAATCAATGCATAGACATAATGTTTCGAAAAAATTAACCACAAAAACTTTGTAATGATTACTTACCTGAATACCATTGATAATTTCACTCATCAATTTGATTCTCTTATCGGTCCTCATAGCAGTAGATCGCCTTAACACCGCAGAGAGTTTGGTGAGGGCGGCTAAAATAATGATTATTATATTTAGAATATTCACAAAATATACAAATAATCAATTAAAAACAGCTTATTACGAAAATTAAACATACCTTGTACGGGAAATATTAACAGTAACACACCAAACAGACCAACGTAAGGCGCGAACTCAGCCGCGTCATACAAAAAGAAAAGCACAATTCCCAGTTGTATAGGCACCATCCATACATTATGGAGGAACATGAACACATAGTCGAACCGAGCCACGTCATTTGAAAGCAAGTTGACCAATTTCCCCGCAGCTATATCGCCAAGGGACGTTTGGCTCATACGCAAAACCTGCACAAATAATAACAGTGTAATTAAGACTCTTAAAATGTTCAATAATTTACAGACACTTGCATATTAATGACGATAGATATGTTGGAATCTCTTCTTCTTTTTAAATATCATCTGTAATT
This sequence comes from Cecropterus confusis, assembly GCA_018251515.1. Lineage (NCBI taxonomy): Eukaryota > Metazoa > Arthropoda > Insecta > Lepidoptera > Hesperiidae > Cecropterus > Cecropterus confusis. The sequence goes on along the minus strand of DWTU01000428.1, from coordinate 16,252 downwards.
CAATATAGTCCATAATTCGTTATAAAGAGGGTTTGTTAACAGAACAGGTGACGAATGTACCATAACGAACAATGATCCTGTGATAAAAATACGTTTAGGGTTCATTAATGTAATATCTTATCATATGTAAGTACATTAGGTTATAACAACATCTAAAGGTAATTATAATTATAATTTTAACTGAGAAATTATAATGTAGGCTTGAATTGAAGTTGCTCAGTCAAAGTAAATTTTATCCCTCTCGTTGGGGATAAATCACGAAATGTCCTTACGGCGTTTGTCCGCTTAGAGTTTGTTTTGTAACTACTGTATTTATCCTCTCCCGGGAACTCATTTGTAACTAAGTTTAGTCAAAAGTTACATGCTTTGATAACATCAGACTATATTTTGTCGAAAAGGCAAAATATAAATATATTTTTGTAAACTTAAAACGTTTCAAACCAACTGCGTAGTTTTCTGAGTACAAAACTACAAACGCCATAACGTTTACATGAATTATACGAACATCCCTGTGTTGCTATTGAATAAAAATATACAACCGACTTCTATGTCACCTCTAAGTAACAAAATATAATATAAGCGTCCAGTGCAGAACTACATATGTAGTAATCCAACATTCATTTAAAGGTACGTACATACACACATATATAAAAGAATACTCTGCGTACGTAACGAAGTATATATACCCGAACAGAGCCTTCTGCTTTCGAAGTAGCTTAAAACTGGAGTTTATTTAGATAGATTAAATGTTATAAGGACTTTAGAAATGCACGCAAATCATTATATTTTGTAAAATGTAATAAATATTTATCTTTAATTATTTACAATGGCATAATATATTCAGTTTTGATACAGAATTCATTATAGAAGATTAAAAAAATCAATCATATATCAATGTTTACCTTCCTGTAGAGCAAAGAGGACGTCGCCACTTTTACTCGTAAACTGAAGGTCTGCACAAACAAATTATTGTGATGCTGTGCCATCAGACCACAGAAGTTTAGTAAAAGCATCCCCAAAGCATAATACCCAGCTTCCTGCTTTGATATCGTCTCTACTGCGGACCAATATGTGAGCAACCGAGAGAACAGGAACGGCTGAGCTGTCCTGTATAACAATACATGTTGTATGTAATTCGGAGCGGCGTAATGTCAAGGACGGAGATGGAATAATTATAGTTTCTTTTGGTGTTATGTGATTTGTATATCGATGGTCCCTACGTATAAAGGGAAATGTCAAAAACTGAGGCTTAACTGAGAACTTAATCAAACCGGTCTAGTAATAATTACATGTATATTTCTTTGTATACTGTTTTATGAGGTTTCAGAAGTTTGCTATAGTATTTATACAAATAGTTTTTTTTAGTTTACCTGAAAAACTTATACATTTATACATATACATGCATAACAGAGAAATCTAAAATACAGCTTTATGCGTAGGAAAGAAGAAAACAATGTTTTAAATTATAATTTAAGTTAACGTAAATTATATTATTATTCTCAAAATGATACTTTAGACAACACCCTTTCATATATTAAAATATACGAAAACTTCATTAAATGAAGACAGATCTCTTTCAAACAAGTCCACAGAAATGGGCGTCGCAGTGAACTACAGACGGTTTTACCAATTTTCCACAACTACTGTCACGAGTGCCCAAAACCGCTAACTCCACTAATTCCGCAGTATATCACAGACGCTCATAAGATTAAACATCAAAGGAGCTTCTAAGATGGCTGATAGCGACTAGTTATGTATTAATGAGTGTTTCCGTGTTTCGGAAATCATGTCAACTTATCGTTCTTGTTCTTATCAGTATTTGTTATCATTGCGTATATCATTTGTTTTTGATTTGAAACAAGTTATAATGTTGAAAGTTAAAATAGTTTAAAAACTTCTAATATAACATTTCGAACTGTTTGTCTCTTATAACGAGTGTATTGCTGTGTTCTGGTTTGCTGGATGTTGCTAATTGGAAGGTTTAGTTGTTTTCTGGATGTTGTATTTAGACGAGGTGTCTTAACTTAGTTTTCAGTGGTAGCAACGCCACTGAGGCCGACTTTACTCCTATGTGTGGTTGATTGCAAATATCATATAAAATTTATTATAATTATAAATAGATAAAGGTACTTCGACAAGATCATACCCTACACTGAATAAATACAGTATAAACATACACATAATATTTTTAATGAATTATTAAGAAATCTAATCTTATCTTCATAAATACATCTTACTGACCTTGATGCGGCATTTATTAATAAGAGAAAAGCTCCAGGCATGTAGGCCAGCCAGTACGCCCGGAAGAGAACCTTCCACATCGATGGCATTCTATTCTCACGCAGAGCATTCTCATATTCCTCCAGCCAATACCTAGAATATATAAGGGCATTTATTTTTTCATTAAGGTTTATCTTCACATAACTGTGATACAATTGACATTGGTTTAAAATTCAGCTTTCCACTCTGAGGTACACTACTCATTTTTGGAACTAATGGACGTATTAGTAGGTAATAATTATTATTAACCTACTTCCCAAAACAAAGAAATGAGGTTATCTTTTCGTCATGTATTTTCGTATTATGTAGTTACGGCGATTATTTCGTGCTGCCACAACCTTCTGACACGATTCAAATGGCATTGTTAGCAGCTAGTTTCACAGGGGATCCACTTAAATTAAAAAGTTTTCAGCAGTTTGCTGAAAACCCGGAAAATTGGAAAATAAACACAATTCTTTGCAATCTGTCAGATTTCAACTTTATTTTATTTGCTAGGATATTTTATCACGGAACTTTTTGGTTCTTGGTCATGGGTCTGAGTTGAAACGACCATCAATCCTAAATGATTTAGGGTAATTCAGCTTCTGCCGATCCAATTCTTACGAAATTTGGCATGAAAATTAACAAAATAGTATCTAAAATAACAATATAAGATCTAATAAATTGACTTGATCTTAATGATGCAGGCAAACCTATACCGTAGCCGTCAGCCATTTGGTGCTTACGTTTGAATAATAGGATTGCTAATTAGACATGATGAAAAATTTGACCACCAACTTCTCAACCCTGATTGGTATAAGGCATGTAAGTTTTGACATTTTGCTTGCGGATATATAATAAGATTGCTAAAGATTTGCAGAGATATGAAATAAAAAATAGACAGGACTATAAATTAGGTTGAAATATACCTAAAACTAGGCGAGATACCCCATTGGGCGGATACGCCCAGTTCATATAAATTCAGACTTAACCTTTATTTGCCTAAATACAATTTATTAGTCTTGTAAGATATATGGCTCACGTTTAAATTGAGGTTTAATTATAAATCTAAGTTGAAGGTTGAATTTACCTCTCTATTCATGGTTCAGTTGATATTATATTAAGTATATTATCACTTAAATGCATGAAGAAAATATAACCGACTTTTAAGCAAAAGTAAAATACAATTGGAACAAAATATGTTGGCTAAGTAGTCACATATTTCTGAAGTCAATGTCTCTTATATTACTCATAATTTCGTCGTCATGATTCAGCGAAATATATTTATTACAAGCTGAGCCCCGCGGTAATACACGCGTTTAAAAATGTAACCTGTCGCTATATAGGTATAGCAGAATTTTAGAACTTATACAATTTTAACAAAATAGCATTGTTTCAGATAGCAATTGATATTAGCGGCATTGACGGTGGCTGCATGCGCGTAGGTCGCGTGTAGGGGCGTGCGGTTTCTTATTTGTGCGGAACCCTAATTATATTTTCTAAAAAATGTAGCCAAGTTACGCCTTATGATATTAGCTATCCAACAGTGAACTTTCCATCAAAATCAGTAGAACAGTTTAAGAGATTACCCGGAACAAACAGATAGACAAAAGTTTTAGTTATTGATGTTTTATATAACAGTATCGTATATACTTCTATATGCATTTGTTAAAAAGCTGTTTTTTTTTTTGATGTTACAAACAGACACTTCAATTTTATTTATATGTATAGATGTTTAGCACCGACTTAGGGAGTATGGACTAAACCAACATTTATTTAAATTATTTTTCACTGTTTTGTGGCATAGAAGTCGGTTGTTTTTTTTCCTCAAGTACATGAACTGCGAAAGAAAAAACATCGTCGAATAAAAAAAGTAATATGTAAAAGTTTCGTGAAGTATACTTCACTTATGGCCTCGGTGAAACATAGCCTAAATATTTCTCATTTTAAGAGGAGACTCGTGCTCAGCTGTAGGGCAGTAACAGTTTGATTACGGTGAAACAATGTTCTATTATGATAGTTTATAGCAGATAAGCGAATGAAAATGAATAGAATTAAATGAATAGAAGAAGTTACTAATTTATGCACATACCACACGTACCCGAATAAAGGCATACTAAGATTTAAGTAATCCTAATATTTTTCGTTCGTCGTTACATTCAGTAATTTATGATTATTAGTAAAGATATTTAAAATAAGGTTTTGTTCACTTATATATACTACATTGGAACTCTGTGAACAGTTGTACAATCAATGAAGACAAACATGCAATAACAAATAGATGTAACTAGGCTTTAAAAGTAATTCATAACAAGGAAAAAGGAATATTAAATTTTTCTAAAATATAATATTTAAGAATTATATACAGTGGACTTAATGATGACAACTCTTAAATGTCGTTCTAAACGAGATATTAAAAAATATATACAAAATTTAATAAAACCCGTACCTACCTCAATACTTGTTATAAGCCTTCGAAATGAAGAAGAATGAATAACGTTCATAATTCACCAAGCTAGCCAAGCGTGGGCTAAAATATTTCCACTCCCTTCAGAATAATATAAAGAACTCTCAAATATAAATCAAACAATTATGTTACAAATTCATGTCAAAGCAAAATTAGAAACGAGCTTCATGTAAATAATTATTAAATAGTAACCCAAAGAATTCGATTAATAATTGCGGTTGCATTAAGTATTGAAACCAAAAAAGGGTTATCATTTATTATTTTTTACTCGGCCAGGTGTATATCAGACTACAAGTATACATATAAACAGGTTAAGGAGACTTTCAAATAAGCCGCTGTTTACCGCGCACAAGAGCTAATTTGGAAGGGCCCTAAGAATGTTTCGCATATTGTTTCTACTCTGTCGTGTTAGTAAAGGTCGACTGTAGCTTCCGTACGATCCTTGGACCTTGGTTACCACATCCCATATAGAGAAGTCAGTTTCGTTATTTTAAACATTTAAATAATCGAAATGTAGCACTACTTACGCTTCCAAGTCATCCCCAAGCTTCGCTGCATCGAACTTCTTTTTGGGTACTATGAGATCTTCTTCCTCGATATTTCTTTTATTCCCTTTCACAAGAACTGGACAGATCCAACAAATGAATAGTTTCGAAAAAATATTCGGCTTGTTCCTTTTAACACCAGCATTTCTATTGTCTTTATCGCTTGTAATTCCGTTCATTTTAAGTCACAATAAAACGGTTCACGCACATGTATTGTATTCAACTCAATGCTTGTATTGTCACTTAGTCATTAATTTCGAACATAATATATAAAATAACTCATATAATGACTCGATGAATACTGTCTAATCAACGAGCTCTACGTATTTGATAAGGAAATAATCAGCTCAATACAATGGTTTTAGGGTTCCACAAATTACAATAAACTGACATTAAATTAATAAGTAGTAACAATTCTAGTATATTTCTTAATATGTCCTCTAGCAATGCTATAAATAAGATAATGGCAATGTCTATTAATAATATGGATAGAAAAATATGCTTTTATCTGCCACGATCTGAGAGTGACGTTTATAGCCTGTAGATATAAATTATATTATTAACGAACCTTAACACTCTTCTCCAAGTGTTTTAAAATATTGTTGGATGCCTTATTGCATTATAACTTTCGAAAAGATGGAACGTCTATTTAAGGGAGATACAATTTATAACATCTTTTGCAAAAGTATGATGTATTCGTATTATCAGATGTTGGGACTAAAGGGTGAAAATAATCATTATAAAAATAATTCTTACTGACTGACATGACCCAAGAACAATCTATTTTTATATCGTAAGTGGTGTGGGTCTTTGGTTATCGGGTTAAGGGCTCCGACAAAGATTTCAACAATTAATATATATTTAGTGCGTAACGTTATCTTCTCTTATCTTTTAATAAAGCCCTTGTTATTTGAAATACTTTATTTTAACTACGGAACCATTTGTTTCTGTAATGACAAATACAGATTATACTTTGCGACGGGTTGTTAATCGAAATAAGATAAACCTCAACTCAAATAATCAACAAGAGCGTACCGGTATCGGTCTATAGCATACTATGTGCCGCTGAAATCAAATATGCCTCATCATCATTAAAAACATTTATATTATGTATTTAATACATCTAGTCTAGATCCACCGGCTTAATAAACTGCACATTGTCTGTAAGTATGCATTTGCGTGTTATTTTTTATTCTTTAGTATATTAGTATTATGAATAAGAAAACTATTTAATCCAACTTTTATAAACACAAAAAGGGTTGAAACAGTTCTCCCTTCAATTTAGTATCTCCAGTATACCCAGTTCAAATAAAACAAAAAATATTTTAAAAAGCTTATTTATTGTTGTTGTAAACATCCGCCCAAATTTACATATAACAAAGACTTAATAACATTTTGTAAATATTTTTTATAAAAAAATAATAACAATTTGGTGTTAATTATTCAGTTCCAATAACAGTTCAGTCTAATAGTAGACTGTCTTCGAATGGAGGGGACATACTTGTGAACTTAACGAATCACACGTGCATTGGGAATTCACCAATTTGCTTTCAATATTTTCTACTAACATCTTAACGTGGCAAACGGGTACCATAACACAATCACAATTTTTGGATTTCGAAATACACATAGTTACATTATTTTTAATGGAAACATCACTTTTACCACGTTTTGGCAAATGATTAATGGGAGAATAAACGGAGTCATAAAATGCTTTTTTGTGCATCATTTCATTCTTGTTGTTGCGCGGATTAGGACAACAGTCGTACCAGTATAACACCTCATCATCATTTAAGCACTCTGTTGTTACGCTTACTAAATCATCAAATGTGCTCGTCATATTATCATTAATATCATTAATACGCTTTATTTTATCATAAGATTTTTTTAAAACGATTTCCTCATCATCCCTAGCACTTACATTTTTGATACTTCGAGACTCTGGAATCATAGGCACGAATGAAGCTTCATTAACTTCAACATAATTAATCATGTTCTCTGATCTTACTCTCTTTGGTATACTGTGCATAATGTAAGACAGATTGGGAAGTAATTTTTTGTTTATCTCATACATTTTCCAGATTTTGTTAATTTTTTTATTGTATGCTTGACTGAGTGATTTCGAACAAACACAAGAACCTAAATTATTATCACACGAACAACTTAATGTATAACCTACATATGGTGCAGGTAAACTCACCTGTGAACTTACTTTATCGACTTCGTTGACTTTGACTGATCTGTCTGAATTTGCTTGAATAATGTGCATTGATTTTTTTTCCATGGGTTCAGATTTTAATTCTATATTATTTAAAAAACCACACGTCTCTAATGGCAATTCGTTATGTAAGTTATAACAGTGAGTTATTATAACTTCGTTAGGACTGCTTATTTCTAATGACAAATTACTTTTAGAAGTTTGAACGTCTTTGGTATGTTTCATTTCGATGGCGTCACAAGACTTATCAGTAATTTCAAGTTGTCTTGATCCTTGAATTGAAATATTTTCAAGAACAATGCACGAATCTTTACGTTCTATACGACAATTACTTGCATTTTGAATTTCTTTTAATGGAGGATTGTTATTTCCATTCAGTTTTCTGTTCCATTCTGTATTAATATTATTTTTACAGCTACATAAACTTTTGAGGCGCTCAAAATCATTTTCGATCAAATTACTTACTTGTTTCAATACCCCAGGTAGAACAGTTTCTAAACTTTCTTTAGTTGGAACGCAAGAACATTGAACCCGTTTGATTTTCATTTTTAAATATTCTTCCAGCAATGTATTAACTCTAATCCAACTCCCACTAGCATTACTCTCAACTGAACATTCACATTTAACATTATATGTATAATCAGAAATCAGTTGTTTTATTTTATCTAAAATAGTTATAAAAACTTTCTCTTCTTCATCTGGTAAAATGCATGTAGAATTGCATGAAGATTTTCTAAATTCGGCCAGCTTATGTTTCAAATGTTGTTCTAATAAATAAAAAGTATTAACCTCTAAGTTCTTTGTTTCGTTATCAATATCACAGCATACACAACTGTTCGTGTCATGGCTCAAATCATTCAGTATCTCTTGGGAGCATTCATCCTTTTTAAGTTTGTATTCTTTTTCTTTGGGGACCAAATTAATATTTTCGGAAATAACAGATTTTGGCTGAAAGTGATTTATTTTGCACGGCTTTGTTTTATCATCAAAGGAGTTTATTTCATTTGGTTGTTTTATTTTATTTAAAGTACTCCCTAATTTCTCAGAGGATATAACGTTATAGTAAAATTCTGATCGTTTATTTTCATTAATAGTCATATTTTTGTTACCCGTATTTGCTATTTGATTTAGTTTTTTTGCGAAATTTGTTTTTCGATCATTTATATCTGTTAAAGTAACACCTAAAAACTTAACCAGAAAGTCTCTATCAGTGGGGAGGAAATGACTTAGCGATGTTTGGTTATTTTTGTGCCTTAAAGAAAGTTTACTTTTGGATATATCCACATTTAGACCTTTTGTTATAATATCATTTTTGATATCTAAATCTAAATTATTAAGAATATTCACATTAGTCTTTTCATCTACAGAATTTTCTTTTTGCATCCCTTGATTACTGTTTGCTATATCATTCTGAGTTGATATTTTACAGGCACACTTGCTTGTGTTTAAGCATTGGAATAGTAAATTAACATTACTCATAGTATCATTCTTGTGCATAAATTCCTTCTCTGTGTCACGTTTTACGTTATATTTACATGTGTGTTCATTACTCTTGTCTAAATTAATTGCACCGATATATTCTGATGTTGTCCCGGGTAATACAGGATTGGTTCCATTAGCTGGTACAATACTGGTAATATCCTGAATTTTTGCTTCATTTATTTCACATATATTGGTCGATTTCTTATTATTGCTATATTTAGAATGATGATGTGTTTCTTTGATATCATTTGCATCGCTTTTTGGTTCATTTATCGAATTAAAAACTGAAGAATTTATTAAATTACCTTTCCATTTTAAAAGTGTTTCTAAAAGCTTATCTATGGATGTATTCGATGGTACCTTGTGAAAACATGTACACTTTTTTGTGCATGGGGTCTTTAAGGATTTCTTATTTTTTAAATGATTACTATTATCTTTCGATAATATTTTATCTATAGGTTTTGATTGTTTCAAGCTAGGTATTTCAGACACTATGTTATGAGATAGTCTTTCTTTCCAGGAATTTACTTCATTTAAACATGAGTTTTGAAATTCACTACCTGGATCTTTTTTTCCATCAAATAGACAAAGATTAACCGCATATGATTGTTTCATTTTCTTAATCGTTCTTCCAGTCGCTTTATTGTCAGATATTCGGCCATTTATATCAATGTTTTTTTTATTATTTTTCTTCGTGAATCCGGCATAAGATGTATTTTTCCTTTGAGCACTACTTGACTCTGCAATTATATCCTTGGGCTCATTTGTGTTTACTGATCTATTAATTGTTTGTTGTTTCAATAAATGTTCTTCGTTATATAACACATTGCTAGGGATTGCTGATGCGTTGTCGGGCCCCTAAATAATATGTTCGAATTAAGGTCTTAAACAATTGTTGCAAAATAAAATATTCATCTATTTATACTCACTTACCGATACTTGCTGAACTATTTTAGTTATTTTAGCTTCCATAATACGCAAATCTTCCTTCTTGACTGTTTCCTAATAAAACAAATTATTATACAGTACATATATATATTAACCATGATTGAATCTCGGTAAAATCTTAAAAAAAACATTAGCCTCCATGAGACAGAAATAATCCATACTATTTTGGATACTTCATTGAAGTGTAAATATTAAATAATAAAACTATTTATGTACAGATTGTTACAAAACGTTCAATTTTATGATATATAGCAAGAATGTACTTTAATCGTGAAGTAGCTCTGACAATTAATTCACTATTTTATCTAAGACTACTCGAAGTTAGGTACACGGGTATTCTGCGGCGGTGCCGGATCTGATAACGGAATATTTTCTATGATTCAAATTACTTGTAATTATTAATTTTTTCAATGCAAAAATAAAATAATATGTTTTAACTTTAACAAAGACGTATTTTAATGTAACTCAAACAGCAAAATTTTTATCAGTCATTGCCGACCACATACGCCTGCCATACAAATAAGAAAAATACCTACCTGCTATATAAGACAAATGAGTTACTATCTGAGAGAACTAATTCACGTATCGCATTGCTTTATAAGATCGATATAGCAAATGAGCAAGCAGTCCTCCTAATGGTAAGTGGTCATTCTCATCCATGGACATATGTAATCAACTTCATCTTTGACAGGAGTTTAGCCTTAAGCCGATCACAAATGCGTTGCTACTCTGAGGACTTTGCATGATGACCTGATATCTTAGTGGAGGACTAAGTGTGATGGTCTCCTCATATGTAACCCAGCCACCATCCAAATCCTTGCACCAACACAACAAACTGCTTCACTCTAGAAATTGGTGCGGTGGTGGTTCCTTTTCAGACGAACAATACAGGTTCTACCATTTCTCAATTAATATAAATAGTAATGCACACCTTCTTCAAATCTTCTATCTGAGTTCTTAGCAGGGTAACATCTTGGAGAGCTCGCTTCATGTACGTGGGGCAAGCATTGTCATTTTTCTTTCCGCTACTACCAATAGTAGGCGGTTTTATCAAACATGGATACGCAGTCGCTTTATCTGTAATTTTTTATATTACGGAGCGATTCACCACTTTGCTGTTCAGTCTATCATGATGACAATTGTTTCTTTAATATTTAGATAGTAAAACCGTGATGCAATTAATTTAATTATTTTGCAATGTCATGCATATTTTTATATACTTGGCTAAATACTTTTGTCAATACTACTATATAATTAGGATATAATCTGTTCTTAGTCAAATTTCCGAAGGATTCTGGTTGAATATATATTTTTCATTTTAATAAACGAAATGAAAACCCGAAGACATAATAGACTGAAAGCAAAACTTTGTTTTTGACTAAGTTTTTGAGTGTGTGATGGGAAAATAACCATAACAGCCAACCACTTTAAAAAAAAATAATGTCGTTACAAGTAACAAATAAAAATAAACTTTTTTTTATCTTAGCCTTATTAAATACGTAATTGTACATTACCATACTAATACCATAATAGGTGTATATAGATTATCTTTCAATAGCAAGGAAATATGATTAAAGATTTAGTATGATTGCAACTTTATTCTTATCAAAATTAGTTAAAATATCGTTAAAAGGTCGTTTATATGAGATATTTAAAACGATTATGGGAAAAAAAATATCTACAAGTTTCGCTCTACTACGCTACTTCTCAGAAATAAATTGGAACTGACTCATGCACAGTGGCGTAGCTAGCGGAGGGCGGGACGGGACAGAGCCCCGGGGCGCTCAAGATTAGGGAGCCCCTGGACTCTAGCTTACACACTAGTTAAATTAGACCAAAAAATAAGAGTGAAGTTAAGAAAAATATTACTTTTATTACAGCTTCAGAGATGTATATGCCTGACAAAGGGTGTATGTGGATATCCAGTTTTCTGTCTGGGTGGCATATCAGAGTCGTGGTTGACGGGTGCTGCTCAGACACGACGTCAAACAATTCTGGTGTGCGTCAAGGCTTCGTTATTTCCCCTTCCCTGTTCATTCTATATATCAATAAATGCTGCAACAAATCGGTAGCATGCGTTGCTATGCAGATGACAGCACGGGGGATGCCTTGTACACACACCGTGTAAACACCTCTCGGATATTCGTGCAGGAAACAGAAACCGAATTATGTCTGAATACGAGCACTCTCTGGAGCGGGTCTCGGAATAGAGTCGACTTGACCTTATTGAGTTCAACCCCATGAAGACACAAGTGTGCGCGTTTACCGGTAAAAAAGCCCCATTTGTCATGGCGCCACGGTTCCAAAGGACTTAGCTCACCATTGACACAAGCATGGGGATCCTGGGAATTGAATTCTCGTATGATGTGCAGTTTCGGGGTTGTATGGATGTTTAAGCTAAGTTGGCATCTAAGAAGTTGGGCATCTTGAACAAAGCCAAGCGGTACTTCACTACGGGTGTCTCCTTCTGCTATATAAGGTTTAAGAGAGACCTCATATGGAGTACTGCTCGCATCTCTGTGCAGTGGCGACCCAATAACAAACTTAACCCACTTGACTCCGTGCATAACGAATCGAATATCCGAATCGTCAAAGACCCAGGGATCACCGATCGCTTAGAACCCTTGAGTCTGCGGAAGGACATATCCTCCCTATGCGTGTTCTACAGGCTTTACAATGGGGCGTGTTCTAAGGAACTTTTTAATCTGGTGCCTACGTCGCCTTTTTTCCACCGCACCACTCGCCGAAGGATGAAGTTCCATCCACACCAACTGGACTCGTGGACTCGTGGCGGTTCTCCACGATTCGGTTCGCACGTTCGTTTTTGCCACGAACGTGTAAGATGTGGAATGAGCTTCCTCCTGAGGAATTCCCGGAGCGCTGACTTGGAGCTCTTCAAAAAAGGTGTGAAAGGAGCTCTCCTTCAAAGCTGGGGATGCATTGGCGACCCCCTGGTGTTGCAAGTGTCCATAGACGACGATGACTACTTTCCATCAGCTAGCCCGTCTCCCTTATCGTTAGGTTTAGGTATAAAAAAAAATTACGGTGGTCGATTGTTGAGTTTCAAAAACGTCAAGTTAAGTTTCCGGTTCATTTTCCTATGCGGCGACCATCTAAGTCCACAGAAGTAGGTATTTGTAATTGAGTTCAGAAAATTGATTGACCATTTCTATATGAAGTAGCAGATGTCCATGGGTGGCAGTGATCGCTTAGAATCAAGTGGACTGTATGCACGTTTGCTGCTGTAATCTTATATGGAAAAAAATCTTGTAGAAGAACTATATAAGCACCAGATAACAGATATAGAGATCACTGCCCATTAGTAGCACATTGACACGCACAATTCAAAATTCATCAAACTTAAGCTAAATACAGTTTTATTGAAATTAGGCATACAAATGAAAACACAATGCTTTAACTACACCTTAGTTAATTGTCTTGTAATATATATTCAATATTTTAATTTCATTCATTAAAAAGTGAAAAACCAAAGCATTGTTTAATTTTTACCTGATTCTCCTGTAAAATTTATATTGTTGTATTTTTGTATTGTGTTATTATTCAATCCAAGCAGTGAAATGCATTTTACTGAGTAAAACGGGTATTGCATAGCTCCTATTCAAGTATATATCATATATGTACATTAAGTGACGTTATCTTGGAACATCTAACTGGTACAATCTTCGTACATCTTAAACGTAAACTTTGCTTTTTGTCAAATTTTTCCAAACATTTTATCACCTGTCCATCATCCTCCTTAATCATTAGCCTGAACTCAGGCACACCAGCTTAACTCATTGATGAGAGTGATTCCGATCATGTTGGACACTATCAATTATTATGCCAATTAGGATAAAAAAGAATTTTGATCGATAAGGCAATTGGTCTGCTAATATTGCTTTGCTAAACATGACGATGAAAACTGAATAATGTTTAGTCCGATCAAGTGAAACAAAACGAAAAATATGTGATTTTAGACTAAGATAATGACGGAATATATCACATTTGACCACGATCCATGTAACTGGGTCGAAATATCGGCAAAAATAAATTCAAAACCACATATCGTGAGTAAATGTATTAAATTAAAATGTATCAATTCCGCGATTATTTTATTCTAAAATCGAGCACTATTTATAATAATAGTTCGTTCACACGACTATCTGATTATGTTTTAGAGAACAACGCGTACCGTCCCACTGCTGGGCACAGGTCTCCTGGGTGGTCTGCTGGGATCTTAGATAGAACGGTGTTCTATCTAAGTCTTAGATGGATGGATCTTATCTTAGATTCTAAGATAAGATCCATGTTCAACTGTATAGGTCAGCGCAAATTGATAGACCTAGATACACCTTCGAAAACTCTTTTTACGAAATCTCAGGCGTTTAAGTTACCTCGCAGGTTTTATTTATGTTACATTTACAGTAAATGCCGAGATTCGAAATCCTGAGATTGAAGAGAGATGAGATTGAAAGGCCGATTTATAAACCCCTATGATAGTTTGGTGGTTAAACTTCTTGTAATTAATACAAATTATACAGACAACTTAATTATGCTGTCCACAGATTCTAAACTAAACAAATTCCTTAACATTACAAAGTCCTTAACGGCATATTTCATGTCATTTTTAAACGACCTTTAAAACCCAGTTAAACTTCTTAAAGACGCGGAAAATCCCCGTATTTACGGGAGTGCACATCTATCACACTATCTAAAGCTTCACTTAGCGAGGGGTGTATGGCATAAAATATAAGAGCCATCCATTCGACTTAAAATTTGGCTTACACGCCTTTTCTACCGGCATAATACGAGCGTTACATAAAAATATGACTGACATTCACCTTAAAAGCTTGAAGGAAATTGAGTACGCTTTGGATTTGAAAATTTAAAATTAACGGAATTTAGAGCTTTTGAAAATTTTTAACAACTTTATAAAATGTACAATAGAGTTAATGATGATGGATGAACATCGTTTAACTAATAGTGAAGAGAACGAGGGTGACGCTGTAGAACCCCTTACGTCCACACAAGATAATATAATATTTTGAGATAAGAAATACGTAACACAATCATTTTCCTACTGACAAAAGATAAATTATGTGCATACTATCTAAATAATACAAGCTTTTTATTTGTTTTCGTGACACACTTTTAGAAACAAAAGCAAGATAAACATATATATGCAGCCATGAGTGATGAATGTGTAAAAAAAATTACAGTTAAACAAAAAATATTGCGGCCATTGTTTATTATTCATGTTTAGTAAAAACAACAATATTTAAGCATGGCAAAGACGGTTAACGTTTAAATATTTATTTTAAAGGTGGTACAGTCTTTTGTGGTTAAAATCCAGAGACAACACCGCCACAATGTCTGTAATAACAGGTGTGGCAAGGGAGACATATCCGAGCGCTTATCCGAGACGTTACAACTTATTCCACTGTCATCGTGGGATACGAATAATACAATTTACTAATACAGTTACTTCCCTTTAATACTTAAGCATAACTTTCTAATCAATTAATTCCTGACTAAACTATCAATTCATTTTGACGTAGTGGTTTTAAAATATTCAAACATCTCACCTATAATGTTATGTTTTTAACTTACTATACTTGCTAAAATTTCTAAGCAAAGTAATTTTAGGACACATTTACACATTTTAAAAGTAATGAAAATCTAGGCAGCTCTTATTGTGACATCTGCCTTCAGTGTTATTCATCATTTTGTTCTTCGTATTAAAGTATTCGTATAAAGGGGTTGCATAAAAATTGGCGCATTGGTCCGCCATTTTAAAGTACCTATACGCAACGTTGATGTTACATAAAAGCTTGTAAAGCTAGTAGAAAACTTGGATCAAATTGGAACACTGGAATTAATAAAAAATTATCAACATTTTAATAGAGACAATACTTTACAAAGTTTTGAAGAATTTTAGTTCTATCACCAGTCCAACTTCAACTAGCGTCTTACGCTGAAATATATCGGAATTATGCAAATGACAGCTCAGTTTAACGGATCTAAATGGATTTTATAAAGGAATGTTTTTCTCAGTGCACGTTTAAATTCAGTATTTAAAAGAGCCGTTAAGGAACCTAATTGGAAAATTCATTTCCTGGAATATTTTCAGCGCAAAGGGCTAAGTCGTTTTGATTTAACGTAGATATTAATTATAATCAACGTTATGAGGAAAGTCGAAGTAAACTTCGTGAAGAAACCTACACACCTGAGAGTTCTTTAAAAAGTTCTCAACAGGTGTGTGAAGTCTACCAGTTCGCACTTGGCCAGCGCGGTGGACTATGGCCTGAAGCTCTCTCAATCTGAGAGAAGACC
>DWTU01000427.1:0-17510 GCA_018251515.1 Cecropterus confusis | reverse complement strand
AAGCAAGGATAAAAATTCATAAAGTGTGGTAAGAAGCTTTTTATTACAAAAATCATTGTATACTTTTGTTACACGAATAGCAGTTTAAAGAGTTATGAATAATATAGTATTTTTTTTAATAATTTACTTTTTACATTCACACAAAATAATCTTTAATTATGGAGTATCAAAGTCCATTAAAGTTTTCATAACTCTAATTTTTCAATGCAATCGATACTTGGGTGCCGATCGATTTTTAAAAGGCCGATATAATTTGCCATACGAAATAACAAAGTACGCAGTAACTACGTCATAACTATCTGATTACGTTAAAGTTATTTTCTATATGTTGGTATGGTGCAGAATGAAGGCGAAAGTAGTTTTGCGATTGGCAACTCATTTCAATTGTCAGTTTATTAGACGGTGCTGTCAAAGTAGGCAGCTGTTTACGTTTTGTATCGTTATTTTGCGATCGTTTTGCTCAACTTTTGTTATATCTTATTGTTTTTATGTGAGCGCCTTTACGTCTATGTTTTTATGGTGAGATATAATTGTGATATATCGGCTCGGATAAGCCATGTCAGATGTCAAGAGG
This sequence comes from Cecropterus confusis, assembly GCA_018251515.1. Taxonomy (NCBI): domain Eukaryota; kingdom Metazoa; phylum Arthropoda; class Insecta; order Lepidoptera; family Hesperiidae; genus Cecropterus; species Cecropterus confusis. The sequence continues at coordinate 16,936 of DWTU01000427.1, read as the reverse complement.
TGAATAAGTCAAGTTTAGTGTTTTGTGTGTAGCGTGTTTGTGACAGTTTAAATATTGTTTGGGATTTGGTGCCATAAACTTGAACGGTAAGTAACTAGTTTTTTATTTACCCATTGATATGGGCCTCTATACTATGGACTCGTGCTTACTTTTTCTAAGTCACACCTCTGTTTACATTTTTTTAAATAAACAACATGTACTTAGAAGCAGGAAAATAGTGAATTTGCGTAATGTTGATTATTATTCCTATATTCGGATTATGCGTATCGTACGCATAATCTATGCAGTGTATGTGGCGTGGTCAGTCGGGAGAAGTGCGGTGCGCGTGCGCAGGCCCGGGGTCGAGAGCGGCCTCGGCGAAAGTTGTTCACTCTTGATACCTAGGAAGTAAGTGAAGTAACTGAACACTGGTTTTACCACACCTCGCGTAATATTTGCCAAATATAATTAAATATAGAGTACAGATAAACTTTACTCCCTTGATATTTAAAATGGATTCTCATTTATTCCATTATGAGCCAAAAAGGGGGTATTTGTGTAATAATCTCATTTGAAACTCAATATACAATCCAATAAGGACAGTTTTTTAATAAGTATATTTAACACAAACTTATGAAGGGTAGGCTCTTATAAGTGCTTGCTGACTGATATTGTAGTTGAATTTTACTGAAATAATTAAAAAAAAAATAGAGAAATATGTATGACATCAATCTCTTAGTTGTCACTCTAGTGTAGGTAATTTGTTTACGAACCATTTATAAATGTATACCACATTGAGGTGATAATGTCCAGTTCTTAGAAATAATTACTCAGCAGAGCCTCATTATTGTGTTATTGTTAACTGTATACACAATTTGCCAGGATTTCCATGAAATATACATAGATATTAATATACATACTTATATGTGTATGTCTTGTTTAAAATTGTATCTGCTTGTTTTCTTGGTTATATTTTTTTTATATATATTTATATTTTTCTTGCCCACATTTTAAAATAAATAGTAATAATATATACTTAATTTTATTCATTATAATATTAAAATTAGATTTAATAAAAACGTTGCAAGGAAAATGTTTCAAGGTTTCAATTTTTCAAGGTTTTTCAAAACCTTGAAAAATGTTTAAGAATATAAAGAGCATCTTGTTAAATCTCAAAGGTTAAGTAACATTAAACAAGTTGTTTACAAGTTTTCTTTTTTAAATCTTTGCCATTTGTATTCAATGGACATCCAAAACCAATTTGGGTATCGTAACACTAATAGTTATTCAGATGAAATGTTTTTCACTCTCACTTTGGTGGCACTAGTGTGAATATTAAATGAGTTGGTAAAGTTTGTCTTACTTCATGATGGCGTTATATGGAATTACTTTTTTTGTAACATGGGAGAAGCAAATGAATGTGCAGTCCACCTGATACAAGTGGCCACTAAAACCCATGGACATCTGTAATCCACCCCAGATAAGAACAGAATCTTTTTGAGGTTGGCCATAGATGCGTTGCTACCCCAGAGGGCTAATTTGGATTCTTCAGGGATACTAAATCCCTTAGTACACTCTGCAGACCAGAACCACCAGACAGAATGTATTCTACATTAGCACATAACACCGCTGTTATTAGGCAGAAATTAGTATCACAGAGGTGCTTACTGGGTCGAATCGCAATGGGATCCAACAACCCTCATGGTGGCGCGGTCACTATACTGGTCTGAGATGCACTGGGTCCCGGGTTCGATCACTGCCCAGACAGACATCTGAATGGTGAGTTTAGATTTCTGTTTTGGGTCTCTGTGTATGTGTTTTCGTCTTTGTGTGTCCATGGCACCCACGACACAGGAGAAAATCCTACTGTGGGGCTATAATTGTAGAAAGCGTTTATGTTTAATTGTTATGTTAAGGTTCTAGGTCAGGTAAGATCTAGTCATTAATATAAGGTGTATATCCTGGTTTTCACAGTAAAAGATCAATGTTATGGCTGCTATTTTTATATTGGTACTTCACTATTACATAAGACAGCTACTTAGTGTAATGGAAATGAAATTATCTTATTTTAATTTGCTTGAAATGACTATATGACTACATATGTAGTAGCAAAAGCCAATTAAAATATAATAAACTTATTCCAGAAATATGTGAAAGAGGAAACTATAATTTCATTTGTAATTAGTTTAAATATTATTTTATTGAGTACAGAATTGTTGGGGAAGGAATTATTTTGAGAATTGAATTTAATAAGCGAGAGATAAAACAATAAAATAAATATCAATTTACAGTTAAAAAAGTGTAAAACATCCTTCCATGGCAATTAAATTGTTATTTTCATTACGAAAGTAACTGTTTTCGCAACAGTAAAATTTCCATGGGTTTTAACATAAATTTTGTAGCATTTACGTTAAGTTTAGTTGAAAATCCACATGATTGAATATTCATATTATTTAGGTTTTATTAAGTTCAACCTATCACATTATGAAATAAGGGAAAACACACCAATATATTACATTTGTTTATAGTACATACGTTACGACATTAAGCAAACTGATTAATTAAAATCATTATTATAACATATCATTTAATAAAATTGGGTAAGGGATAAAATTGAAGCTTTTATAATATAGGTTATCAATGTCATGATAACATTGGGTTTTTCGGTCAGTTTAGTACATTATCACACTACCAAAGTTATACGAGGTACACATTTCTATCGTCGATAGATAATTCATTATCAATCTGTTTCATAAAATATACATAAAATGATATGAATCTTTGTAATTTCAAAATGAGTAGTAGTAATAAAAAGAAGACTACATAATGTTAGTTTTAATGCTGTCTTCTCTCTTTCATACTTACGAGCTATATCACGTCTTAATTTGTAAGGGAGTTAAATTGTATTGGTTGAAATAATCTTAAGATTTTACAGGGGTGACGCTACTGATTCGTATAATATCTTTATTCAACCTTTTCAAACTATTTTGTTTGAAAAGGTTGAGTAAATATTTGTAAATTATAGGTAGTGGGCTATGGGCGTTGCGATTATGCTTGTCGAGAATAAATCTCTCTTTTGCTCAGAAGCTGAGGATCGAAATCATCAAACCTTGTCATCTTTACCGCCTACCATTTGGTAGCTTCGGTTAACAATTGTATATAATCCGTACCACCAAATAGTAATAAAGTGATTAGTAGAATTTCAAAGAATACACTCATTGGATCATTTTCCTAACAGTCTTTTAGAAACGATTTACGTTTATATACTACTTCACGGCCATCATTTGCCGCTCCTTAGCAATGTGGTCAAGGTGGTGTCGGTTTAAATGGGCAGAGTTAAATGATTTATAATTCAGTAGATGCAACATTTAGAAGAACCGTTCATTTAAAATTGTTAGAGTCTAGTGAGAATTAAGTTCATGTTTAATTTAGCGCGATTGTACATAATTGTTAACTTTATGTTAAAAAACATTAAACCATTTTAAAATGTAGTTAATTTTAACCATCTATTAAATTAATGTGAACATTTGTGAACAAATGTTAAATGAAAGCTAGTAAAAGTGTCGTAAATTTTTTTACAACTCTCATTATGTAAAGTAATAAATGATATAAGTGTTATAACTGTAATATTAGTGTTAAAATCATTACACGATAATATGAAAAGGTTTATAATATGCTGATTGGAAGTGGAGATGGGCTTTGAACCCCGCCAAAAATCTTTCTAATCTACATTTATTTCTAATCTAATAACAGCAGTGTTCAGCGCTGCTGTTTTCTTATTCGAAAGGTTTAAACGGTGTTGTTAGTGAGATATATACTCATCCAAGGCGTTCCAACGAAGTCGCCAGGGGTAGCCAAGAATGTGTACAATCTCAGGTGAAACTTAATCTTACTTACGGTTGATTATAGATGTCTTTAGGCGGCAGCGGTTTCTTACCATAAGGTGGACCGCATGCTCGTTTGCAACTTCTATTTAGGTATATATATATATATATATCCTAATATATATAAATTAAGTGTTACGTTGCTAGTCCGCTATGGACTCCTAAACTACTAGGTACAGAGTAGGTGTATATAGTATAGGGTGGTATTTCTGTTAGATGATTTTAGGGGTCCGTACCCAAAGGGTAAAAACGGGATGCTATAATTAAGACTCCGTTGTCCGCATGTTCGTCTGTCCGTCTGTCTGTCATCAAGCTTAATCTCAGGAACAGTGATGGGTAGACAGTTGAAATGTTCACAGATGATGTTTTTTTTAATGCCCAACGAAGCGAGCGCGCGTCTACTAGTATGTATATAAAATTGGATGAAAAGGTCAGTTTCACATTCGTCTAGTGTATAATGAAACGACGTGAAAATGCGTTATGTGGGCCACATTACGCAAATAACCTCGAACTTTCCAGGCCACTGCACCCGTATAGCACAAGTTTGCCGATAAATGGCACGTCGGCGTCATCGTGACGGTGTCGAATGTCGAATCTCGGCGCGAATGGCATATCTCATCGTGTTAAATGAACTAAAACAGGTTACACGTCTTTATTAGTCGATTGATTTCCACGGAGGCTAATGGTCCGTCAGGTTGAACACGAGTGCTCAAAGGAAAACCTTTTGGTATCTTTTTGCCTACAGATGTTATAGGTATAAATGCATGCGATTGCCTGCATTCGTTTATTATACATGCTCGTTAAACATATTAGTATATTATTGAAGTTATAATAAGGTAGTTTATTCCCGCGGCTCCGCAATCTTCGGTCATGTTTACAACGGTGATGTGTATCCTATGTGTAAATCTAGATCATAAACAAAAGTGAGGACGTGTGTGTGTTTTTACTCCGCGCAAATCCGATCGTTTTACGCGGAGTAAAAACACACACACGTCCTCACAAACCTTCGCATCTATTATATAAATATAATATAGTAACATTGGAATACTGCTTACTACTATTTAGAACAGAGTTGAACCAATTTTTTGCGCTTGAACAGAGTAAACCAGATTGCTTTTTAAAAGAAAAAGTGCGCGTTTGAAATTATGTAGCATCTATTCACATTTTCTTACAATGTAGAAAGTGTCGTAAAAGTGGTTTAGTGTTCGTTCACACAAAAACATTATGGGTCGCGAATTAAGTTGCACTGGGTCCGTGCTTCTGCCCGAGTAGTTTTATTGGCCATAATAACCCCGGGCGCTCTGAAGGGTTATTCTCCAACATTATTGTAATAGAAATAATAACGGGCCGGGCGTTCAATTGACGGGCAAAAATGTAAGCCGAGAGTATGATAAAAGTTGGGCGAGGCGTTTTCGTTTTTAATGTTCGTCGAACCATATATAGTCATAGGTCTCCATATAGAGAATAGTATATTTTAACTATACACTTAGTTGTAATATATAAACTTTGAAACTAAAACTTAAATACAGTACTCAACTTATAGTACTACTGCAAGTTACACAAACCGATTCATTTTAATCTATTTAATCGCTCATATTTTAAGTGATAAGAACACTGGTTGTTTAACCTCTATTGTATTTATAAATACAGAGAGGCGACGTTTGTACAGATTTAAAGTGGTAGTAGGTACTATCATTGTTCTTGTGATTTAAAAACATATTTGTTATAGAAATTCTAAGTACCAGAAAGGGTCTCGCTTGTGCCAAAACATGGTTTGATCTGATTAAATACAGGAAGGCTTGTAACGGGCAAGTAGAGTAAACCAACTTTCAAATCCGCGTGGGCGTTGTTTGAGCAAAAATGACTAAGGCGGACCGATTGTAATTTTGCAATATCTACCTACCTTGTGATTTCCTTGCCATTTTAATCGGTGTTATCAAATATAAAAGGCGGATGTGAGAAGTGTGTTTCGGTAATTAAATATAATAGTGAACGGTTAACCTTGCCGGTGGTTGATACAAACACTCGGCTTGGAGTGTAGCTAACACTGTCTGTATTCAAGGTTTTGTAACACTTTTTGTCACACTTTTACAATTCATTCGACCTTTCTTATCCAATCAGTCTAGCTCACTCGATACTGCTATTTCACTGTAACTGATATGCAGTTAAAAAGTAAAGTTAGATTACGTATTATAAGTTGTTTTAGTATCGTGACCTCTTTTCGAAATCTATATCTATACTAATATATAAAAATGAGATGGTGTGTGGCTGGGTGTCTGTTTGTTACTCAATTACGCAAAAACCACTGGTCTGATTTACTTGAAATTTTGCATGGATGTAGCTTGTTTAGCTGGTCAATTTATAGGCTACTATTTATTTCGATATTGTGCGCAATATAAAGATGGCGACTATTTTTAATGTCCCGTATCGAAGCACGTGTACTTCAGCTAGATATATGTAAAAAATATGATTAACCTACTTTATAAGATTTAACATTAGTTGTTGCGGATAAACCTACCCGAGGACAAGTGCCCTTAAACAGTGTAAATTACAAAAAGTACGAGTACAAATACGTAATGAAGATATTTGTCGACAAATATATGTTGATGTATCTTTGGACATTTACTCGTAAGACAAGTAGTCTTACAAAATATGAGAACATCATGTAATACAACGGTGGTGAACTATTTTTTTATTTTAGATATAAGAGTAAAAGCGATTAATGCACATCTAGAATGTATTGTATAAACATTAAATTCTGCACACATTTCTTGGGATACGCTTAAATTAATATTTTGACAAATTTGATTTAATTTAATTTTACTAAAATATTATAGCGTTCGATCACGCAATCTTACTATAAAATATTTGTAATCTATCTTTTATTACACAGTTTCCTAGCGTTTCATTTTAAAACAGACGGAGGCTCGTATTTTCTGCAAAGGCTGTAACGAGAGTAACCGGAATAATGCAGCTAAAGTACGGAGATTTATCTTTCTTACAACTTCACAGCTTACGTCCGTGTAATCCGTTTTAAAAATGTGTCTTTTGTAACTTTAGATAATGTGGGTAGTTACTCAGCTCAAAGTTTTCACAATGACCCATTCGGGCTTTTAAGCTTTATAAATGGTTGGGAATTTCTAGTGATTCCACTCTACCTGCATCTCTAGCGTGCTCATGTAAATGGATATGAGACGACAAGAAACTTTATTAGAACTGCAAACTGTAGAGGTGTTCTGAAGGTGGTAGAACCCTTTGTGGATCAACTCCGGAAACACCACCCCCACACCTATTTCTGCCTAATAATAGCAGTACTAAGCGCTGCTGTGTTTTTGTTTATTTATTTATTTAAATTTGGTTCGGAGGGTGCTTTACGGGAGATATTCGAGGCATTCCAACTTGGTTCTCAGGAATAGCGATGCGTCTGTGGTCAACCAAAAAACACGAAGTCAAAGGTTAAACTGATCTTACATATCGGGTTCATTGCAGATGTGAGTAATGGCTACTTACCATCAGGTGGACTGTATGATCGTTGGTTGCTACAATGTTATAAAAAAATGTCTTTAGTTTATTGGATTGGTGCGGGGGTGTGAAGGATTCTAGTGTTAAATGGCCTTTATCTGTTGTGAACGGCTGAAACGCGTGTAATATTTGTGTTACTTAAAGTTTTAAAGATATATTAGTAAAGTTACAACTATCTAATCTATTCGAGAACAGGTATTAAAATTAAAAGGTCATGATCGTATTCAAACCGAGTGTTTAGAACTAAGTGTGATTAAGAGTACCTACCGATAATAGAGAAATACTAAGGCTATTGTAATTATTTATTTTGTTAACCCAAAAGCGAAGAAATATCGCAATTGCCGGTTTCCTAGGGCTCAAATACCGATAGTCAATGCAGAAACTCACTGGAGATACAATTATTTGATTATCGTCTGCTGAACAATTTTGTTAATTTCAACACGGTTCTGCACCCTTTTCTTAAGAGGATTCTGTTAAAAGTCTTGGGTAATTTCATAGAATGTGGATAGTCCGTGCAAAGTTCCCACAATGACCCACCAGGCTTTTAAGGTTTATGACGTTTAATAAAACCGGTTTTCATGAAATTTTAATGGCAGCCATTAAAAGTTATTATAAATTACACTTGAAAGGATAATTGGTTTTACTTTCGCTTGTCTGTTTTACATCAACACTGGAGTTGAAGGTTCTTTGCAGATATGATGGATTGGATTTCAATAGATATGTTACATACGTACATATTTGCTATTTTGAAAGGTGGTATCGTTCGACCGTGGATGAACCACCGCCACGCCTATTTCTAGTGTGAAGTAGTTCTTGCGTTTCTGTGACAGGGCGTGGCATGACATACATGAGTTGATCATCTTAGTCCTTGGTGGTAATGCTTCTGTAATTGACTTTGTAGAACCCCTGTTCTGTATAGAATGGTGACATGTTCATGAGCAGCAGTGACGTTCAGGACTTACACTCAGGTTCACGGCATGCGTGTATGCTACTCGAATTATAAGAAAAAAAAAACATTATCTCGGGGGTTTTCTGCCTGTGATAAGTACTTGTATTATTATTACGTATAAAGTATGTACAATATAGTATAAAAATATTCTTAAAATCCTACTATTACGATTTACGTGCTTGTGATACGGGTAAGTACTTTTTATATAATTTATCTTAATGTCAAAAGAGCAAAGATTAATTATCTCAGTGGTTTAGTAATATTCGGATTCTTTTGGAAGCATCCACTTTAAAGTTCGGCCGATATTAAGTACTCAACAAATATATATTTTTTTTATAATATACATATAAGTAGCAAGTAAATTCGCACTCTTGATGACATGTTATCAGTGCCACCTATGAATATTTGAAATCAACCCCAAATAAGCTTAGAGGTTGGCCACAAATGCGTTGGTACCCCTGAGGTCTAAGTTGGAATGTTAATTTGTTTTAATGGGTGGATGTATGTCTCCAAATGCTTCAAACCAAAACACAGCAGCACTTAACACTGCTGGTATTAGAATTAGGTTTGGCCATGATATCTTCGGAGTGGAAGTACACAAGTTTCTACCAATTGACGCAAAATATGTTGCGTTACTTAAAGGTTGATAATTTCCTAATGTTTATCTACTTTGTACAATTTGAATGAGGGTGGTAAGTATAAATCAGTAAATTACATAGAATTGAATGGATTATATAGATTGTAATATTTTACGGGTACTCGTGATGTGTGGTTTTATGAAATTCTTTTGAATTTCTTTTCCAGTCAGTTTCGCCGTGATCACGATCCATGTAACTGGGTCGAAATATCGGCAAAAAGAAATTCAAAAAAATTTCATAAAACCACACGTCGTGAGTACCCCTAATATATTATAATGTATCAATTACGCGATAATATTAGTCTAAAATTGTATATTGATTGTATATTAAATAATATATATTGAATATAAATTATATAATTAATAATATATATTCTATAATTGCATAATAGTGGATATACACGGCTGTGAAGTAGAAATAACGCGTGTTACAGTTTAATATCATCTGTATCTGCTATTTACAATACTTACTAGTTGTATCCGATACATGTATGTATATATATAACGTGATTATTTTCATTTATGAAAGCAGAGCTATGAAGCTGATAGAGTTTTGTTAATATAAATAGTTATTAATTTTAAACGTTTTATTTAGAATCTAAAAGTTAATATTTATTCAGTTCTTTTTTGGTTTTCTTTGTCATTCATTCTACGAGTAAACACACTATCTATAAAACAGAGATAGAAACTCAGACTCAGAGTGGAAGTCAAGTTTATAATTCTCAGTCTGTCTGTAGGACAGGCAACCGATGGGGTAGAAGAGTTCTCGAATGGAGACCACGTCTGGGCAAAAGGAATACAGGTCGTCCCCCGCCAAGGTGGACTGATGACCTGAAGAAGACTGCGGGCTACCGCTGGATTCAGATGGCGCAGGATCGGTCAGAGTGGCACAGATTAGGGGAGGCCTATGTCCAGCAGTGGACTTTTAAGGGCTGATGGATGGATGGATAATCGTTATTGTAACCGCCGAGCGATGCAGGTCGTCAATTACTCTCTAAAACGTACATTATTTAATATAAATCAGGCTTTTAACTAAGAATCAAAGTGGGACATATGGAGATGAAATGAGTTAAGTAACGTTATCTGTCTAAACTTACACACATAGCAATTATTTCGTGGAAGTACTACGCAATTCGAGTCATCGCAAAATACGACCTTAAAAGGCCGTGATAAAATCTAGTAATAAACCTCACCTGCGAGGCTTGACTTCCGTATTCTGTAATTACTCTAGTTTTTCTCATACGTGGTATTGAACTAATGAATAGGTCTGTATACGATTAAAGCGTTTGTTCGTGATGGATTATGATGAATACTTGAAGTACTTATTTTCCCAGATTTTGACTGTAACAAATTTGTTAGATTGTATGAAAATTAATGAAAGAAAAACTGGCAATTAAGAATATCCTTTCAATATTTTAACAATTTATCAGCAACTGATTACTTGATTACCAATTTAAACCGTCAGCGTTTTATTATAGCCTCCCAATTCCACGTGCCTATCAAAATATTTTGTGTAAATAGAATAAGTTGATAATTTACTTAGTTACATACATTTGACTCTGAATATACTAGAGTTCCAAGCAGGTGATAAAGACACACAAAATACATTAAGTGTAGAGAGAGTGTATTAAAATTAACCTGGTACCCTGCCTGACAGGTAGACATAGACGATAGGAAAATTGGAAATATTCGGAAGGTGTCACGCATGGCGGCGGACGGGTGGGCCTCGTTGATTGTATACTGCTGTTTTGTTTAATACCCTTTTGCCATTCTGTGCGCATGTGTATCACTCAATTGACATAAGGTATGGTCAGTGGAGACGAGGATGTCATTCGAATACATATAATGTTATTCGGACTGAATGTTTATTTTCGTGTAAAAATTGTTTTAACTACTATACTATATCCTATCGTCGTGTAAATAAATAATTTTGCTAAGTAATATAGCATTTATGGTATTATGGTTAAAACGCGGCCTGTGAAACGGGAGTTCGTGATTCGAATCCCAGGCATACCTATGATTACTTAAATAAATGTGCATATTGCAAATTATTTATGATTTCCTTTATCTATTAATGAAAATATCGTAAGGAAACGGGAACAACACGTGTAAGACCTTTAATCAAAAACAAAATCTCGAAGGTGTCTGACTACCATTTCTCACTAACCCAGTCCAGAATAGTCCAGTTCAGGACATTATTGTCGAAATAATGGATTGAAGACTTGTTATGTCAAACAATAACTCTATGCTCAAATTAAAAGCCGGACTTAATAGTAACACCAAATTTTGATGTAACTTCATATAAAAGTACATCCTGAGGAATAAATGAGAATGCCTTCTTTAAGTTAATTGTTATGTGTCATCGCACACTCTTTCAACCAAACTACACTCGAGCTACAAATAGTCGTACTATGCTTTGGTGTACTGTATACGTGTACGTACTGTATACTGTGCACGATCTTTTTTGACGATATTGAATAAAATTAATTAAAATTAAAACAGCAAACCATTATGAAACATTTATAAATTTGAAAAGCGAAATAAATAACTCGAAGTCATCAGTCGAACATCACGTCTATTAAGACGTATTGTTGTAAATACTCCGGCATTATTGAGCTTCTTAACATTGACAAAAGTCTTTCTTTCGTGTTTTTCTTCTTCGAAAGCTGTACTCTCTTTGTATTCGTTGGTATTATGGGAGAATATTTACGGCGATTGTATGTAAGCGTATTAAAGAATCGAAACCTATTAAGTGTGCTTACGGGAACCACGTCACGCAATCTGCGGCTTTGGTACTGATCGCGTTTGAAACAATATAGGCCGGGTTTGTGCAGGAAATTGATAGTGTAATTAGTGTTATATCCAGGTTGTACAAATAGTTGCTAATGTTCAGTCATTAAAACCTATACACGACTGACTCATACATACAGACGCCATTATTAGTTTTTTCACTGATACTGGTGACATACTTATCCGAGGCATTCAGACTAAGTCCTCAGGAATAGCTATGTTTCTGTGGTCGATTTAAGTTAGGAGTTAAATTCTTATTTGGGGTTGATGCATGCGTGAACATTCACGATCAATTCGCGTGAAGCTCAGGGGTTGGTGTACATCTTAAGTGATCTTCAAAGTTATGCAACGATGGATGTGATTAAAAGTTGGATGGCTGGGCGCTAGTGGAGAAAAAAACACGCTAAGATGCCATATGATAATGTACGTCATAGATTGGTAACTTCACTAACCCATACCCTTTCCATCTATAGGCACTGGAGCAGCTTGGCAGAGTACGCTCCAAGCCTCTCCCAGTACTGTAGACCCATCAATGGGTCGTAAAAAAACTTGCAGCCAACAAAGCAATCTTGTACACATGCGACTATTATTTACTACATTATTGATCAAAGTGTACTCTATAGATATAATACACGTGTTATACAGTAGATATGGAATTTATCAGCAGTCGTTGATATCTTCGCCTTCGACCTTACTGTGCTGCATGGCTAATATACTGTTAGAGAATTGATATTTGCCCTAATTCCATTAATAGGAAGTGGCTGCGTATAATGATTATTAGAGAGGTTAATTATATCTGGCTCGGATTAACGCGCTTATATGTTTTGTGGATAACAGAGTAATGTTCGGTGGAATTGTTGGTCTCTATTTTTAGTTTATATTTTGTGTACAAATTAGTGTTCTTTCAGTGTGAGGGGCTTAAGCCTTAGTCCGCCTCGTTATGCAATGATTCTGAATAAAATTATCTAACATATAACTAGCCTTTTAATGTTAATTCTAAACAAGCAGGGTCCCGCGGATACATCCGCTTTTAAGAAATGATGTTACATTTTTATAGTAATATAAAATTGTAATAACTTTTGACAGAGAAAATAGAGTTTAAAAAGCTTTTGATGAAATAAAGACTTGATTTTACATTAAGTTTTTAAATATAATAACCGAAATATATTTTCATCCTTTAATTATACTGGGTAGTTTTGAATTGATACGATTTCAAACATACAGTCAAAGAGACAGAAACTACTCAAAAATCCAATAAATACTTTTCCTCGGTCATCTAAAAATTTTTTTGCAACAAAATGTGCAATGCTTAACTACGCGGAACTTTCATTTCAAATACGTAAGGACTTGACGTGTATTTCTTAAAATATCATGCCCATTTCCTTAAGTTTTAATAAGTTACGGTTAATCACGATATTAACGGATCGTGGTCACGGCGAAACAGTTTCGCAATCCATGTAACCGGGTGGAAATATCGGCAAAAAGAAATTCAAATAATAAACCCCATAACATGAGTACTCGTAACATGTAAAAATGTATAAATTCGGCGATTGTTCAATTTAAAAATTATACATTTCCTTAAGTTACGCAACTATAACATCGATTCTCCTACCGATTTTACGTTATCCGGATACATCGTCTACCATTATCGTCTGCAAGTGAGCATAGCAACTACAAACTAATTACTATACTCAATGTAAAATGTAAATGTTACGGCATGGCAATCCGCATTGCGTGAAGTACTCAGGCGTTAGCAGTTAACTAGATAATTCGCTCAGGTCGCCTCCGCTCACCGTTCGACTATCGACGCAATGTAGGGTTGCCACCCCTTTTTGAAGAAAAATAGTATTGTACTAAAGTAATTTATTAGTATTATTTATTGTATAGTATAGCATAAAATAACTTACAAATATACTGGGAAATGTAGATATTTATTTTACAACGACTTATTATAGTGTAAGAATACTTACATATTTGTTTTTTTTGATGTCCCTTTATTATTCCCAATCACTAACTAAGACGACGTACTTTATATTTCACTGTCGACTTTTTTAGGGAACTCCAGCTAATTGCTTATGAAGCGAATCTCGCATCTGAACTTTCCATGAAAATATAGATTATTCGTACTATAATATTATATCTTACAATTATTTTTAATAATATGTTGTACATTCTTCTGATATATATTACAGTAATATATATTATAGTGTAGGTGGCAACCCTAACTAGGTATCGAGTTACGACCCAGTTTAATGCGATTGATATAACGTGAAAGGCGATACGCGGTGCACACGTGCAGAAATTGCTTTAGTTTTGGCCGAAATGCGAGCAAAAACTTGCACGAGTATGCATCGAGTTTGTTCGCCGGAGTGATTGGACAAACTCACTGAATTGACTGTTCTGTGGCTGGCTAAAAATCTACGGCGCAGTTCAAATACGTTTAAACGATGTTGGAGAAAGAATTGCCGTTGAACTATCACGTTGAATTGTTTGACGTCTCAGCATACAGTCCACTCGAAGTGCGAAGCTATTGTTCCAGAGGAGACGTGATAAACGAGTATTTAGACTATGTGTTTTTAAACGCTTTCAGCTCTGTTTCTTCCTATGGGAAATGTACGGTGGATGCTAATAACCTCTAACAAGTTAACCACTTTTCTCGTGGATGACTTAATGCTACGTTTATTCAACATTCAATCTCACCTGGAATGAACCTAAAGGTGAATATCCGAAAGTCGTCGAGATGTATTTAAGAGTAATAACAGATATGCTCTTGTTCTTCGTAAATTTTCTATTCTGTTCAATAAAATTAACATAAAATCTGTAGCTGTGTGAGTTAATACCAGATTTATTAAACGATTACGCTACATGTACGTCTAACTATATATTTATATAACCGTAATATGAAGTCTTTTGCGATTATCATATTGACACATTTTTCAATAGAATAGAGCGATATGGAGGCGAGATCGTATTTCAACCATTACTAGGTTTACGGTGGCTCAGATAGGCCTCATTTCATTTGCCACTAATTGGCCCATAAACACTTATCTAGAACATTCCATCCCCACTTCATTGCCACCCCGAGCCAAATTGCGAACAAAACAATTCCAAAGTTATAGGAGTATAATTGTTATCAGCAAACGCGACAGTTATCAAAGCGCGGAATTTACAAGGATAATACAGTAACGTTAAACTTTATTAAAAAAGGGAGTCGCCGTAAAATGCTTAACAGGTTAGCCTTTATACGCGAACCTATTTCTAGAAAGCATAATACGAAGATTACCAGCGACGAAATTGATTCCGCTCTGTTATCCTCCATACACATTCGCTTATTATTTTCAGGGAAATATCGTCGAGATATAAGCGCGAATGACCCCAGAAATTGGAGCGCAACGTAGGAACATATCATAAATTCAACAATATAAGGTTTCCTCGCAGCTAGTTGCCTTTGGAGTGAACTTCCTTTCAGCCCCGGGAATATGTTCGGCTTGTTTTGTTGTGTTTGCGAGTTAGGAACGGCAAATTGTCGGATTACACAACTCCTAAGTTGCACGGTCAACATTACGGTGGAATCTTCTTATAGTTAAGCTTTACGGGTGGTTTCTCGTTTTTGATCATCAAAACTGTTTATACTGAAAACACGGGGAAAATACAAAGTGAGCCGACGTAACGGTAATTCTGAATATACCGGTTTGTTGGTGTTATAAATTACGGCTTGTTTTGTTCGGAACACGAGTTAATTTCTCGAAATTGCCGTCAGGGCGGAACGCTCCAGACCGACAACTTGTTTGTTCAGACGATTTTCTTTTAAAAATAATAACATTTCAGATGTTTGTCGTAAATTCAGTGATTTATGTTTGTTTCCTTTTACTAGCGGGCCATCCGTTCGCTCGGACTTCCTTTTGGCGCAGCGGTGTAAATAAGCTCCAGGCGTTTTGTTTGCCAGTTTAACGGTGGTAAATTGTATGAGAAAAACTAGCTGTTCACTGTCGTTTTGCGCCGACGGAGCAATGTTTTTTAATTTGTACATACTTAATTGTTGGTTCTGAATTATCTTATTGATATTTTTAATAAAACGTACATTATTGTTGTTTATTTTTAGTACATTATTGTGTTTTATTTTTATTTAGTCGATGCCTCTATAGGATTAAAGTAACGAAAGTAAGTGGTCACTGTCCCCTATGGACATGTTTAAGACATATAAACAGGGGTGCTCTCCGATGTCAATAATATATGTCCTTCTACTCCCGAGGACTAAGATGGTCGCATCATTACACAGTAAGCTACCAATTACATCATTTCGACGAAACGTTGCTTTACTTTAGAATAGATGTGGTAGCATCTTATTTCACCATGCCTTGGATCCCGTGGGATAGATTAAATGCAGGTAAAATCGCGGGCATATATAGTTTTTTAGTTGCGGATGCAACGCGCCCTGTGTACGTAGCTCCCGATACAAGAAGATTTCATGTATTACCCCGTCCGGAAAAAGAAAATATTAATCTAAGATTACATATAGTACGTACTTACTAGTTATTAACTAAGTATGTTTGTATGTTTCGAGTGATAAAAATAATGTGACGTCTGTTTGTTTTTATTCGTAATGGATTTTCAGACACGCCTTAGTGTCAAAAATCCACTTTGCATGGAATCATGGATCGAGAATTACAGTGGACACAAAAATGCAAAAACATCCATTAATGGAATTTCACAATGGATTTTTGTGGACAGAGCGATAAAAACCGCATGACAAGCAAGCTAAATGAAAAAAAACCTTAGTTAAATGTATCAAAATACGAGCGATTTGTCGGTAAAGTGGCCACGTGTCCCGCTGGGAGAGGTATCTCTTCCCGGATTACCGTCTCTGCGGTGTAAATAAGCATCCCTTCCCTTTGTTTCCCGGTTTAACGGTTGTAAATTATACGGTTATAACACACCGGTGCGAACCGGCTCTCGGCGGAAGCAATGCCGACTCTTTATGGCCTTGAATATTCATGGCATTTGGCGTAAATGACTTAATACGCCCAATGGGGTAGTCAATATTGCACGGCAATTTAATGTTACGTTTATTTCTTTGTAGGCAATGCGGACTATTTTCCTGCATTTTCTTAACATAGTTTATTAATCGTAGCTTCGGCGGCAGAGGCCACTTACCATTAAGTGGGCTATATGCTC
>DWTU01000426.1:0-17514 GCA_018251515.1 Cecropterus confusis | reverse complement strand
TCTTTCCTGCCGCATTTCCGTTGCATCAGGTTTGAAATCACAACGATTCTAAAGAAGTTTCACTTCAATAAAGATATAGATATATAGATAAACATTAATGGTGACTGAAAATTTCGGAGTCAGTGCCGGACCAAGCCAAGTTGTAGGATGAAGCGAGATTCAATGGCGCCCGCTTGCTTGTCCCCATAGTCCCATTACACACACATGGAACTAGAAAGATCTCGACAACATCAATTTTATGTGTAATTTGTCGATCTTATTGACCAGTGAGGTGCTCTCTGGGACTGAGACCTAGAGCACACGCTCTATGGTAGGACAAGTCTATGAGGAACCCAAATCAAAATTCTGGATCTAAACAATATAACTAATTGCTTTAACGGCAGAAAAAAACATCTCAGGAACCGTGAATTAAAAAAAAGTCAATTCGTACTTGGTCAGCGTAGGTGGGGTGCAGTGGTGGGTGGGGCACGAGTCTCTTCTCAAAGTGAGAGGCTTAAGAATCTCACTCTTTGAGAAGGGACTCGTTATTAGCAGTGGGACAGCAATAGGTTGACGGGTAGATCAGTAGACGTACCAATGTGGGTCGACGAGGTGCAGCATCTCCGGTAGCACCTTGTCCACGACGGTCTCGTTGGAGTAGGCGGCAGGGTTCCAGCTGGACTGCATCGCTGCTCCGGGGGATGACATCTTCGGATTTTGAGTGGTCTGTAGACATACGGTCACAAGGTCTTAGAACGAATATGGTTCGAATGGGAACTACCAACGCCACACCTGTTTCTAGCGTAAAGCAGTTCTTGGAGATATAAGCATGTGATTATAGATTTATTTTCGGACGAGACGACCATCTCAGTTCTAAGGAGTGACAACGAATCTGTGATCAGATTCAGGTAGATCCCCTGTTTTACTTGGAGTTGGTTATGTCCATGGACGGCAATTACAATATGTTCTTTCTTATATTATTTACGCCTTATATTCAAAGCACTGATAGCCTAATGGTAGAAACTCGGCCTCCCAATCCAGAGTCCGAGATTCAATCCCAAGCACGGACCACTACCAATTCGCAGTTGGCCAGCACGGTGGACTATGGCCTATAACTCTCTCTTCTGAGAGAAGACCCGTGCCCAGCAGCAGGACAATAATGGGCGGACGTTCGGTTGTTTACCGTGGTAAATATGACTTATGCTGGTGGAACTGCAGGAAAATGCATTTAATTTTATTTTTTTTGAGAACCCACTTACAATATAGTTAGGCGATGTAAGGATGGTGCCTAGAGATGGTCAATAGTGAAAGTACTGAAGAAAATCGTTGCACGAACTACTCCAGTCTTCTAACCAATCCCCGGCGGTAAGCGGAGGCTACTCGACTTCCGAGGAGCTGGCGCCGGCTTTTATACAACATTAGAGGATTACAGGCGTCGGGAATCGATATTCATAATTAGATATACAATAATTATCCACTAAGTTATTATTTCCAGTGTCGATGTACTTATTATATACAGGGTGTACGGAATTAGACACATTACTATTCTTAATATCAAAGTAGCAACCAAGCATGCAGGCCGATGGTAAGTGGGACCTGCCCATGGGTATTTGTAATTTGAAGTTTGTGGCTCGATTTCGGAACCACCACCGCCACACCTATGTCTGCCTGATAACAGCAGTGTAATGCACTGTTGTGTTCTGGTCTGAAAGGTGTGGTAAGGGAGACATACAACTGCGAGGCATTCCATCTTAGTCCTCAAGGGTAGCAATGCTGTGGCTAACCGTAGGTGAGACTTTGATGTTGTTACAGAGGTGAGAAGTTGATTACAGATGACCATGGGCGGCAGTAGCCAGTTAGGTGGGTTGCATGCTCCTTTGCTACTTCCAAACTATAAAAAAATAGCGCTACTCTACACTAATACATTTACGTAGGTAGTTAATTATTTTATAAATTAACTTAACTTTAGGAAAAACGTATGTTGTGAAGTTTCTTCCGCTCTACTTCTTCATAAATATCCCCTTTCACGAAGCGAATGTAACCCATATTAAAGCTTAAAATTATTATTTCATTAATAGTGAGAAGGATTCTCTTATGATTTTAATTTAATTGGACGTTAATTGTTGACAGAAATGAAAGCAAAAGAGATCGCGTAATAAAACAAATTTTATTAATAACTTCGACGTAACTATATTTTTTAAGAAATATCTGCGTTACTTTTTTATGTAAACTAATTAAGGAACATAATAGACAAAAAAGCCTTTGTAATATTTAAAATTTCTTACGCTTCTATTTATGAAAATTCTTCATAATTTTACTTTCGGGAAAATAATTAGATTCTTCAAAGAGATGCAATTAATTCGGACGTAACCTTGAATGAAGGTTAATTTAATATAAATCATAATTTATTCAGTATTAAGTACAAGGAATTTCATGCATATAACAGGGAACCCGTTCTATAGTGATATGTTTTACTCTCGAAGCGTATTACATATTACCCATGTAGGAGGTACCATACACACATACAATGATTAGTAAATGCTCCTAGAAGGGTAGTTTGTATACCAGTTTGATTCAATCGAGGATTTCTAGTGCTAAGCAGTTTTTGCGTTTCGATCAGTCGAGTCAGTCAGTGAAAGAGTTTATTAATGATTTGAAATAACTATAATTTGCTAAGCTTTCATTTGGTGTAATACTTCCTGCGTAACAATTTAAAAGGAAACCCGACAAATATATCGTTCACATTTCAGTTGTACAGTTGTTGTTGTTGTTTCAGTGTACTTTGTTATACAGTGACCAATAGTTTTGTATCATGTCAAATTTATGAACATACACTTTAAACATGTTAGATCAATCTTTAGTTATATGTATTACGACTGAAGTTTGATAATAGTGTTGACTATACACTCCAAAAGATTTCAAATTTTATCTCCGCGTGAAAAAAATGTTATATTACATTTTATTTTCAAGGAGTTACCGGCAACGACTCCATTTCATTCCTAATATTTACTTTGTTAACGGAATCATGAGAGTTTATAAAGGTACATTTATACCCTTTCCAATCGTTGTGGAAAGTACAATGACCGGTTTTAAATTTTTATTTTATTACAACAGGGTTCAACATACTTATGTTGTCTAATTCTTAGTCTAGGTGGGTGGAATAATAATGAATAACTTTAACCATTTTTTGATGTTTACGCTTCATTGAGGAATATTTTACGCGAAATATGAACAGGTATTTTATTAATAGGAGACTACTTTCGCTCAACCATCAATTCTTAAAATAACTTAAGGAATCAGCACTTAACGGACTTTGTGTAGGTGTTTTAAGGGAAGTTTTGGTGCGAAGCTTCAGATGCGGGATATAAAATTATAAGTACGAACATTGCCAACTTAGGCTTAAGAGGCAGTACAGGCCAGTAGGCGGGATGTGTGGCCGACCATTTGGGTCGTCCATCGTATCTGGAGTAAATTATAAATGCTAGTGCGACAGTTGCTACTCTCTCTCAGGTAGACTGCATACTCGCTTATTACTGTTGTAATTGATTATAAAAATGTATATAAAAAAATGCATACATATTGAAATTGTGAAATGTTTTCAAAACAACGTGATAGAATTCTTTGTGGTTTGACTACAGAAGCACTATTTCTGCTTATCACAGCAGTGTTATACGCTGCTGTGTTCTGGTCTGAAGAGTGTGGTAAGGGTAAGTAAGTGTGGTAAAGATATACTTATAGGAGGCGTTCCAACTTAGTCCTCAGTGGTAGCAACGTATCTGTGATAACCTTAGATGAGATTCTGACCTTACCTAGGGTTGATTACAGATGTCCATGGGCGGCAGTGGCCACTTACCATCAGATGGACTGCATGCTCGTTCGCTACTTCCGTATTTAAAAAAAACATGCCACCTTTGTAGATATTAGTACCTCTCAAAACACCGCCTGCGTTAGCTATATAGTACTAGTGTAGTTCTACGTTATTTTGGTTTGCAGTTATAGCAATGCAAGGAGCATTCTAATTTATTTCGTTATAGAACTCAGGATCCTCTCGAGATTTAAAAAATAAAATAATAAAAATGTCCCGTCAAATGCATGGTTTGGTTAACAGTTTCAATACACCATTAATAAATCTGTCAACTGTTTTGTTGCAAAACTTTGCTCTAACATTTTTACAGGCGTTTGATTAATATAAACCATGTTCATAATCTTAATACAAGTATATCAAAAAATCTAATTAGGTTGTTAGTTACAGAGCTTTCTATACCTATAAATTAATCATTTTGATAAAATGTTATTATACTATTTTTTTTGTATCGCGTTATTACAATAAAAGAAATATGTTGTAAAGCGATTGCCGCTTGCATTATTTATATTAAGACTTAACAATATTAAGTAAACAAATACATGTATTATGCAATAGGGACAATAACTGTAATTTATCACAGATGTGCTGCCATTGCTACAAAGTAGTGAAACGGAACGTCCAAAAGTGCGTTCATTTTCCATACTTTTCAAGCCTGTAATCAACAGTGTTGTCCAGTTGTCATAACTTAGGGGCACCAAACATTCACAAGCGTTAACGTGTAGCGATATTTCAGGAATTTTGTTATAATTTCTGCAAATTGTCGTGACCTTAGAAGATCGGACATATACCTTTGTTTTCAACGCTCAACGGTGACTCTTGCAGTATCTAGCTAATGAAGCTTGAAGCATACGATGTGGCCCCAGAAAAATATGTGGCAACGATCAGTTTATTTACTGAAAGAACTCTACCACCTTATTTGTAACATTGTTATTAATTAAACTATATTTATTGTTCTCAGGCAGTATTCCTCGCCCTTGTCGCCATCGCTCAGGCCGGAGTTATCGCCCCCATCGTGCCAGTCGCGCACCCAGTAGTACACCCCGTCGTGCACCCGGTAGCGGTCTCGCACGCTGCGGTCGTGCACCACGCTCCTCTCGTGCATCATCCCGTCGTGCACGCCGCGCCTCTACTGCACGCGCCAGTCGTACCGGTAGTCAAGCACGCTCCGGTTATCGCGGTGCATCATTGAGTGACGTGATGTGGATTCGGATTGGCAGTTGGAATGTTTTGTCACAAATGTTGTGAATAAAATGTTGGACATTTTATACATATTTTTTTTATTTTATACTTATCTTGATCCCTTTAATACCACCATACATATCTGTTAGATAGAAACTTCCGGATTCAATTAATTGTCTGACAGTCAAATAATGATTTTAAACCATCTCGCACGCCGCGGTTGTGCATCATCACGTGCACGTGCCTGTCATGCTCGCCGCACCTCTGCTGCCCACGCATGTCGTAACGGTCGTCAAAGATGAGTCAGTCATTGAGGTGTATCATTGCTTGGTGTGGTGTTGGTGTGTATTGGCAGTTGGATTATGTTGTTAAAAATATTATCAATAAATTTTGAAAATTTCATATACTTTTCTGGGTCTGAGTTCTAGCGTATTCATCTTTCTGACTGACTTTTGCACTAATGACGGAGGATTCTTAGTATAGGGTTACAAGTGTGCATTACCAAATTTATCCATTAAGCATAAATGTTTTATTAGATATTTTTTTGGTGTCAAATATGAAACATAATAATATATAAAGTATAATATAATAAACGCTTTCTACACACATAAACGCTTTCTACACTCATAGCCTCACAGTAGGATTTACTGCTGAAATCTAAACTCATCATTCAGATGCTGTCTGGCCGGGGATCGAACCCGGAACCCACTGCGTGTCAAACCGATACTGTGATCGCTCCGCCACGTGGGTCGTCAAATGCATTGAGATGCACAAAATAGTAAATTCAATTGCACATGAAAATTTACATGCCGATTAAAGCGTCCAAAATGATACATAACGGTCTTTTTCAGGTACAAAAACAAACTGGTAGGGATAGTGCGACTGTAAATGATCCGGAAATACTTTTGTGTCGTTCAAGCTCCCCCTGCTCTTATCTTGCATCTCACGCCACGTGGATGAGTTGTTGAATGAAAGCGAATAAATAAGATATATTTCCATGTACTATCTAAATTGAAATCACACAATATATCACATTACCATTCCACCAACTTATCGACTGTGTTAAAGCTTACATCGTAACATACGCGTTATATATCGAGTGACAGATTACAGAGATTTATCCACGTTCTAATATTTTCCTGTATATTTGGAATAATACCAACCTTAATTCATAAATGAAGTAATTGTAAGGATACCCTTCGTATAACAAATGATTTATCACCCGGTAGAAACTAGTTGACAACATGTGATTTATTTTTAAATTTCTAGATATTTTTATTTTCCTAAACTTTCTCTCTTTTCTGCTATAGTCAGTGTAAAGTGGAAATCCACTACCAAACGATTCTAATAAAAGCTTTAGGTCATAAAACTATAGACGAACTTCGAATTTATCTTCAACAATAAAATGAGCACTTACAACAAATTAGGTACTGCGGAAGTACCACATTTGTTTCTTAAATTTTCCTGTTTCAATGCAAATCCCTTCAGGGGACCTCGTGACCTCACCACGAAGGATAACTGATGCGATGGGTTCAGGAAGCTAAGAGTATCTTTAATGACCTATTTATCTGTACCCCACACTTAACCTTGGTTTTAATGGGTTTGTTACTAAGTCGCAAGGAGCAGGAGATTGACCAAATTTCTTAGCAATTTATGGCATCAAGGACTTATTTTAGTTTAATTTATTACACACAACCTCTCTAAAACCTTTGTTTAATGTATGAAAATAATTATTGTCTCAGAAGAATTCAATATTAGGCACTTAAAAATTCCTTCGTATTTTTTAAGGAGTTAGAACTCTTTGTGGATCGGTTCCGGAAGCACCACCGCCACACCTATTTTTAACACGCTTTTTTGGCCAACAGTAGTGTTATACGCTGCTGTGTTCTGCGTGATATCACAACATTTATTTATAAGTGTTACAAATTGCTACAACTACTCAATTTAACTCACCAAAAATAAATAATGAGTCACAATGTGCACACATATCAAGGGACATAAACCATACAAGTATGTAACTTCGCTCAAGGTTCTCAGCCTGGACCTTTATTCATATATAACTTCCACACAATTTGCCTATTGCCGTGCAACTTATCCCGTTTCCCATGGCCTCCAAATTCCCATAAGATTCATGGCGAAGTCAAGGTTTGGGAATATTGGCCTTTGAAGGCTATTTGAATTTATTGTGTTCTGAAAGGACCGGGCGACATTATGAAGCCGGAAGTTTGTTTAGGAGATTATTTATAACGCTGTAAACATATTATTGTACTTTTATGGCATCTGTTATTGTTTGGACCTTCGACTGCTAAACAAACGAGAATTACTAGTTCCTTTGTTTTCTTAGATTTACTCCGGTTTCATTTCCCGTAGACTAAAATTTTGAATGTCTAATAATTGACGGTCATTTTCTTAACATCTAAGAACTCTTAAATACTCGTGTGTACCTTTGTTTTCAGCTAAACATTTATCTTCACCATCACAGTAAGTAATAACTATTTTTTGGGTTTTAAATCCCGAAATTATCATCAAAACAAATATACAAGCCAATTTTTTCTACATGAACGATGATTCAAAACGTAAACATTGTGCCAGCCACTTGGGAACCACATACTTTATAATATTAGCACCCAGTTCAACACAATCGCAACAATTTCCGCACGAGACGAATGAAAAGGAAACGAGGGAAGGATAATGACTTGAGAATATCTCAACAAAATTGCTTCACCCTCGTGTCCTTGAGAGAACGCGTGCCGACCTTGGCGACAGATTACCTTTGTAACTAAATGCAGACATTGGGCTATGGGCCATTTATAATGCTGTACATATTTCCCGGCTGTTACTCGTACATTTCAGAATAATAGTATAGAAGAGTCGGTTGTGTTTATTTTTTGCGTGTAATGGAATTACTTATTTTTTAAGCTGTGTAGTAATGGTCTTGAATAGTACCAGTCGCCTCTCTTTACTAGGTTGTCGTACGAAGCGACCATGGGATAAAATCCAAGAGATGGTTAACAATGTCTTTCTTGTTAACATCATCACCCACTGCGTTAATTAACACGTAAGCCTCAGTAAAAATCCGCACTAGGCAGGGCCTATATCCAGCAGTGGACCTAAAAGGCTGATAGATGGATAAATAGAATTGCATTTTAGACCATTTTTACCCAAATGCGTTGGAAGGAGAATAATATCATACGAGCGTATGTATGTCTGTATGTTTGTTTGTATGTATGTTCATTTCTTTGGCACGCGCTACAGCAATAACGATATGACGGATTGTGACGTATGACATATCATTAGAATCGTCTGTATGGGAAGTGACATAGGATATATAATTAAAAAACAAGGGGAAGGTTGATAGTAATTCTGTCGTGAGTAATATTTATAACAACAATAATATAATAAATTTTCTCGAATATACCGACTAAAACAATTTCTCCAAAACATTATCTCTAGTACTTGCTGGGATTTCATCAGTCCTTAATACACTCGAAGGATCCTCGTAAATAGCTCCCGACCTAGCCAAGGAAGCAATAATATTGCACAGCTTCAGGCCAATATCCCGTTCAGCCTTGACTCAGTCAATATAGGCTCGAAGGCCACGGGACACGAGGAAATTAGATGCCAGTCGGTGCGAAAGGCGTAACAACGTATGGGTTGGCGTAAGGAACGTTTATTGACTGGGCCTTATTGAGATTTTCTGGATAGTACTGTATTGGTTATAGAAAATAGGACCGTTACCCTCTTAAATTTGTATTGATAATGATTGGAATAGTAAACAGTAGTGTCAGTCTTTTAATCTAGAATCCTAACACATCCCTGACTTTGGAAGTTACACGTATTAAAATTACAGGGAATTTAAGCAGATTATCACAGATGTTTTCTCTCCTTAGCCACTATAATCAGTTTGTGTAAACAGTTAAATATCATTGAAAAACTGACGATCTCTTAATATTTACGTCACGTCTTTGACTATTTACACTTGTATCAGCGTTACTTTCTACCTACGTATGAAAGCTTAATATTCCAACACAGTTCTCAGATTTTATTCTGTAATTAACTTTACTTTGCGACCATTCTTCTTGAGTAGAATGCTAAGTAACTACTAAAGTGGTACATTTCTTGTAAACAGCACGTCCATTTACTTCTATCAAATAATAAAAACTTTTTGAATTACTCATATTCTCTTTCAAATATCCCGATGTCCTCATTCACATGCACGGCACCCCTCCGTACAAGAGTCCCACAAGATAGTCCTGTTAAACAAACGTAGTGTCTCAATCGGGACATTAACTCCTGTCACGTACGCAAACAAACACCCCATAAGTAGTTTTATGTTTAAGTTATGAACGACAACGGGATGATAATAAAGTAATTGATTATTGATTGGCGAAAAAGATTTCTATTAAGACTAAAATACTTTTATTTTGATTTTGGGCTCGATATCGGTATATTGGGCTCGAGATCACAATAAAAGTATTTTAAATACATTACATAAATTAAACGACATAAAACAATATTTTCAAAATCTGTTTTGTATACTTTTAATGACAAATGAAACGATAAATCAAATAGTTTTTTCGCACTACTAATTCCAAACTTGTAGTTACTAAAGTGAAAGGATTAATTTGATATCCTACATAACACCAATTGGAAAATAATAGCAATTTTTAAGTGAACCTTACGGAAACCTACTTATTTAAAGTCATCATTAGTTCAATCTAAAGCCAATTAGTCACATAATTTAAAACTAACAATTTATCTTTTTCTCACTATATTTATGACTTAACCAAAACATATTTTAATATTTATTAAAATAAGATAACACACTAGAAAATCACTACTGCAAGTGAAAGTTCTTTTTTCACTGTTATCGCCACCGCTCATCTCTTGCACCAAACACGAATGCAGTAAGCTCAGAATCACTCAATACGGATCATTGTTTCGAAACGCTTTGAGACTCGTTTAAAAGCTTCACTGCTTTTTGTAAGACGGTTAACTTAAGCTATTGCTTAGGAAATCCTATTATAGGAGTTTATTTGGTTTTTGTTCTTATTATGTGATTTACTACCATTTTGCCACATTCCAACAGTCTTCTCTAGATATTTCATTAAGAAATTATTTACATTTTTATTTGTAATTAATTGCCACTGCTTTCCAGTGTTGTAAGTGAGTTATGGTGATGGTTCAAACTAAAACTTCTATCCAAAATAAATTTGAATTAAACTTATAAGAAAAACTTAACAAAAAAGGCAAAATTGTTCTACAAGTAAGTTGAATGGACAATGTTAGACCATTGTAAGTGTATTTAGCTTTTAAGGGGCATTAGTGATATTTTTTTAATAAAATTTGAAGTTGAAGAATTTCTTCTTTCATTTAAGAAGAAACTCTGGTACAAGACTATTCAGTCTTGTAAACTTCTTCAAGAAGCTGAATGTTAGAGTTTCATTCCCTAGATCAAACTACAATAGACATGTATAATAGCAACTCCATACTAAAAACCCAACGACACCAACACGACAAAAGGAACGACACTACTAAACAATTCATTATCCACACCACATGCAGCGAAATGAAGGCACTCCATTCGACCCTAAAACAAGGGTCTCCGAAGGTCCCGACCCAAAACTGGTACACCTTGACCCACTAATAACCTCATTATAATACCGCCATTACCGACCTGAGCTTCCACGTGCCTTTGAAGACCTCGCGTGCCATAAATTTATCAATGGTTTATGCAAAATTGGGAATTTTTCCCATTAAATTATTAAATCGGTCACGGGAAGGACACCACAGAAAGGTAATAGATGACCGGGTGCGGGTATGCGTAGTGACATTAATACTTTCAACTTCAAATTTCGCAAAGAAGTTATATATAAATGACAGACACATTATTATAATACTCGACATGTCATTTCCTGGTGCTAGATTTTTAGCACTAAACCGGAGTTGGACTTGCATTTGTCTTCTAACAAAACACAACACCTTTTTCACATTTTTATAAAGCGAAAATATTGGATATTCCTGCCGCAGATTATTTACGACTCGGTACAACCTTTTTTTTTCATAGTATGAATATATCAAACGAGCATACAGCCCATCTGATGGTAAGTGGTTACTGCCGCCCATGAACACATGTAATCAACCCTAGGTAAGATCAAAGTCTCATCTAAGGATAGCCTTAGATGCGTTGCTACCCCTGAGAACACAGATTGAATGCCTCGCAAAGGTATGTCTCCCTTACCACGCCCTTCAAAGCAGAACACAACAGCGCATAACACTGATTTTATTAGGCGGAAATAGGTGAGGCGGTGGTGCTTCCGGAGTCGAACCACAAAGAATTCTACCACCTTCAATTTGTTCACGTCTTGCATTTTATGTCTTATTATCGAAATTCACGAACTAATTGACAACATCTACAGCTTAATTCAATTGATCTATGAACATGTTTGTTTCAAGCATACCAATTCTTATGTTAATAACCATTAAGAGCCTTTTTTCCTTTGGCATGTAATTGACATGACATTTGAAGATTTTTGGTACATGATCATATTAATCAAGGAGGTAGAACAGTCTATCTTTTTATAAACATTGACTCATTTATATCGTAAATTTATTTATTATCAGCGTTATTAATAATTACGTTAAGCTAGTAATCTATCTTTACTGCATTAGTATAAGAAAAATGGTCGGCTTTTAGTTTTAATCTAAATCACGGTATGATATAATTGTAAGGTTGATGAAATTACTGTTAAGGGAAACTATGTAGAGAAAGTTGCAAAGTAATTATATTACACATGAGACTAGGTTAAAAAGCACGATACTGACCTGTCTAGTGACACAGCAACGAGACTGTAGACGGAGGCAGCCACTGACAGGCCTTGGACGTAGGGTACGGTCTTGCACATCCACCAACCGAGGACCCAGGCTGAAACAAAAACACGAAGTTAAAGTTAATTTCGAAATTGATCGCAAACAAAAATTGTTAGTAATATACTGATAGACACGATAAAGTGTCGTATGCTGCTACTCCAGTCATTTGATCTATAGTGTATGTTAAATCATTGATACTTTTAAAATGTGTTTTGCAATGCGTCCAATCCTTTTTTGAGTTGATTACAAATGCGACCGACTGCTGTACATATGAAATGCACTGCATGTATTTTTGCTGAATCATGTAACAATTAAATTAAAAGAAAGAAAAATGAAAATTATAACGATCAACTTCATGTCATTTTTCCCAATAAATCAATCAAAAACTTTCATCGTAGATATAACCGCTAAAACACAAAAGCATGTAATACAAATCGTTCCAA
Organism: Cecropterus confusis; assembly: GCA_018251515.1. Lineage (NCBI taxonomy): Eukaryota > Metazoa > Arthropoda > Insecta > Lepidoptera > Hesperiidae > Cecropterus > Cecropterus confusis. Next base: position 5,178 of record DWTU01000426.1, on the reverse strand, counting down.
AAGTCAAATCTCTAACACATCGGAAGACAAGGATTTCCTAAATGCCACCGCACCGCACCTGAGCAACAAGTGGAAAGAGGTCACGAAATCAATATTTACACAACGACCTGCAACTCAAAGTAGGTCAGGTCAGTGTACCTGCGGCCCCTTACCCTTGCATTTCTCTATATCCATCCCTTTTCCACCTACTCGACCTCTAATACACCCTTCCTTATCCCTCCTGGCCTTGTCCCAACCTGAAACACAATGCAAAAGAAATGTCGGAAACGTTCCGCCCACCAATTAAATATGAATCCTATGTAAATTTCCGTAAGGCTTTTCTTTGGGGTTTCTCAAGGAACTTGCATACACCAAATCGATTTGAATCGTTTAATGAATAACTGATTTGAATTTAATAAACACGTCTGTGTTTTGATTTCTATTTCTTATAAACCATGTCGTGTGTCCTTGGCCTGATCACCGATTAGAGGTGATATTTTAAAAATGTCAGAAATGGACGATTCAACGAGCGTAAATCCTTGAGATAACTCAAATGAAATTTTCGTATTTTCGAATTCTTGTAATTTACAAGGCGGAGCGGTCTTAAATGTTAAACTTTTTGGAATGCTCTTTTGTTTACTAAAGAATTGAAATTCAGAGACATTACAAGTAAAATATAAATCATTCTTCCAAGTTAGATTTTTTTAAGTAGTTAATTTTGTAAAAACTTCGAAATATTTCTACACAAAATATGTACAACGAGAAACAAAATTCGTATTTTTTTAATTATTGTGACAGCAAACGAGCGTACAATTTACCTGAGGCCACTGCCCCCAGAGATATCTGTGTCGACCACAGATGCATTGTTACCCTTAAGGACTAAGTTGGAAGTCTCCATTACCACACCGTTCAGACCAGAACATAGTAGCACTTAGCACTGCCGTTATTTGACAGAATAAGATGTAGCGGTGGTACCACCGGAGTCGAACCACAAAGGGTTCTACGACCTTTAAAGTAAAATCATCTGCATTGTTACAAAAATACATATATAACTTATTAAGTACCTACGCCGTTACCAAGTCGTGACTCCAGCAAAAGGTTAACATAAAATATGTAATTGGAACAAAATAACAAGGATCCTTCGTTTATCTTTGATAGATTTATTGTTATTCGATTTGTATTGTGTGTTATTTGTGGAGACTAGAAATAATATCTATAAGCTAGTACTTGAGTAGTAACAGACAAGAATCATAATTAATTATCACAACATATGTACGATACTTGTATAAATAATAAATAAATTTAATGTATTTAGAGACAGCATTGAATGCGAATCTTTTGAAAATGTATACTATGGATCATCTTTTGTCGTTTTTATTTCAATGAAATGAAATATCTTTATTTTGCGTAGGCCTTCGGTGACACTTATAAATTGTCAATTACAAAATTTTTGCTTACACTACCACCGGATCGGAACACGACCTCAATTGATCTCCAGCAAGATATATTTTTTTTAATCATCTTGTTTATTCCATGGGCAATAATAGCTAGCTGCAGTATCTTGCCTTACATTTGACCAGACGCTTGTTTGGCAAGATACGATGATAAAAGCGCATAACTAGTTACATGCTTAGAAATTAAAGTTGATTTGTTTTGGGCTCTGAACTTGGTTGTGCGTAATAATTACCGCGGTAAATAATTTGCTTCGCTGGAAGACGTTTCTGGACATCTTTTGAATTCTGTGTCTTAGTTATCTCTTCAGACATCGACTACTGTAAAGTGGGTTGGAGCTATACTCATTCTAAATCAATATGATATAGCATACTAGAAATTTATGTACTAGTGAAACTGTAGTTTTGACTGATATTTTTTAACACTGATGTACTTGATTAGATATTTAAAAGTAACACACTAAATAAAGATTTATGACTGGTATTAAAGTTTTGGGACACTATTAGAGAAAGTACGCCAAACCAATAGCTTGCCACTCAACCCATGAAGAGTAGTTCTACTAGATAACACTTCAATTCATATCAGTCATTCAATTTTAATCCAAAGAAGCGGCAATTCATCAGGAATGATTAGGAATGATCAGGAATTAAGACGGATAAACATAATCTTTTTTTATCACATTGAAGTAGCAAAGGATCCTGTAGTCCATGGTAAATGGCTACTGCTGCCTACGGACATGTGTAAGCAATTTCATATAGAACAGAAGTTCTATCTGAAGTCGATGTCAGATGCGTTGCTGCTAGTAGTGTTCTCCTCGTATACCTGACCTGGCAACTACACTGTTCCACCGACATGCAAAAATTACTCCACGCTAGAAATAGATGTGGCGGTGTTACCTCCCCGGTCAAACTACACTGGTTACACCTCGATCGACATTAACAAGACTTCTTGCGCTAAATTGAACAGTAAAAGAAGTCAAACTTGTTAATATTGTACTGCGCACGATTGAAACATAAAAGCGATTTTCTTCCAGACTCCCGGATACACCCTGGAGATACATAATGCACGATTTGTTAGCAACGGACCCGGGTGCGACCTTGGTCCCCGATTTTAAGGGCGGAATTTTAATGAACACCCTCTGTATTATTCTTACAGGCTTGGAGTGTGCATAAATGAAGAATCTCGCATTTATAGATTTCATTATATTGAATTTAAATACGATTTTCAGTTTTGAATCTAACTTACGAAAGGAATTACGAGATCCTAAAAATATGCAAGAATTTTGTATACAATTGTAAACGATTCAAGGTATGCTACTTCGTGACCCTTACACCAATTTATTTTTAACAATAAATACAACATCGTAGGGTTTTCATCGTAAACATGTTACTAAAATTATAGTTTCCGCTCGGTTTTCTGCCAAATTACTGTATTCTCACCTGAAAGACATGCACTTTCTACATCTGAAAATATTGTAAAAATTACATAAGCCCTAAAACGGTACTCAAAGTTGTAGAACCAGTGTAGTTCAACGGAGACACAACCATCACACTTACTTCTATCGTGAAGCTGATCTTGCACTTCAGTGGAAGGGTGTGGTTGCCGGCTCACATTAATAATAATATTTTTTATTTCAGACTATTTTTGTCCATATTTATTGTTAGTATACAGTTTAAACTTAACAAAATAAAGGACTCACACTCACACTAATGAAAAGAGAAGAGAGAGAGAAATCTAGCGCTTATTGGCGCCGACGTGTGCACTATTCCAGGCTCTCCAGAGAGGGCTGTCCAGCTTATACGCCAATGTGATGCGACCATCTTAGTTCTCGAGAGTGTCATCGCATCTTTTATGGACTTAAGATACAACTCCTGTTCTACATAAAGATGCTTAAAGTTGTTCGTGGGCGGCAGTGTTCACTTAACTTCAGATGAGCCGCATGCTCGTTTGCTACTTCAATCCCCCCCCAACCCCTCCCCCCCCAAACATTGAAGATCTGGGGCTATTGTTAGTAAAAGGTTTTTTATTTAAAGATAAACCTATCATGTAGGCGAACTTCGTGATGGAATTCATCACTCTCGCCATACTTGCAACAGGAAAAGAGTCGCTATAATTGCATTTGTAAAGTTGGAGAAAACCCTTGCAACTTTATCGAAGAATATAATGATTCGGGACGACTTTTATTCTAGCATTTTCGTAGCAAAGTAGTCGTTCATTAGGATTTGAAGGTATGAGAAATTATAATTTAGTCCTCAGTCAATCAAATATTATAAACAAGTGTGTAAATCCACAACGGTGAGCGCGGCCCACTTCACTGACCTACATACTGTCTGCATGTAAATTTACCTAAACTTATGAGTAAAACCTGTATTATTACTTTTTCTCTTTGTATACTAAAAAAATTAAACGAGAATGCAGCTCACCAAATTTTCAATATAACTTTTATACATGTAAACGGATTTCCACGATCTTCTGCTTACGAGACCCAATAAAGTCCCAACGAAATACCTGGGCAGGTGGTAGGTTATATTGACTTAAAAAATTACAAAGGATTTACTTTAAATACTTTTAATCTGATTTGAATCCAATCACAGTTTCAAACTGCATAATTTTCTGAAGTCGTCGAATTTGTAACTTCACCACTTAGCTCGGTAATTACTACAACACCTATTAACAACCAATTTTCTAGGTCACAGCTCAAGTTAACGAACAGTCACTGTCACCTCGGCTTCAAACATTTGTAGGACATTAAGACGTACTTCTGTTTCCAGAATGAATGTTTGCATAAGCATTCATATCTGCGATATGATTTAGATTATATGTTACTGAAATTGTGACTTAATATTTCGTGTTCATACAAGTAAAAAGTTGAAATATATATCATAATTTATGGACTTGTAACTCTGATATATCCATCTGATGATAAGTTACGCTTTAAGGACTCCTACACTCGTAAATCCGACTAGGATTTCTTGCTATAGACACACAAAGACATTTTTTTATCAGATCGTAGTAGCAAACGAGCATGCAGGCCCCTTGATAGTAAATGGTGACTGTCGCCCATGGACATCTGTAGCAACTTCATATAGAATAGGGGTTCTATCTGGAGTCGATCTCAGATGCGTTGCTACTCCTAAGGTCTGAGATGGTCTCCTCATATATGATTGAGCCGGCAACCACACACTCCCACGATGAAAGGGTGTAGATCCTCGCTGCCTATCTTAAACTCAAAGTCAGGAGTTGTACCGCATATTTGATAGAAAATCTGTTCTACATAGAGGTAGACCTTAGGCGTGACCACTGACCATCAGATGACTTGTATGCGCAATTGCTTCTTCAAACTGTGTAAATATTTCTGGGTCACAAAAACCTAGTTCCACCAATATTGATAGCACTAATACATTTAGCAATCTCTAAAGACGCTCACCTATATGTATACCTTTAGTTCCGTAACACGATAAACAGATCTCGATATAGGCCAGTTCATAGGGCTTCTTAGCCCTTAAGGTACGCTCCCACTAGTATTTCTTGTTACTTTGCAGGAGTAGGTTCTTAATGTACTAGACAACATAACCACAAACATTCGTGACACGCCTTTATCTGCCTAATAACAATGTTGTGTACTTCTAGAATATTTCAGTCACTAGTACATCAACTATTAAAAAAAGAAACTTAAAAAGTACAACATGATTGCACTAGGTTTTCGGACATTAAATTAAGAATGTTGTGAATCTTATAACGAGTATA
>DWTU01000425.1:0-17523 GCA_018251515.1 Cecropterus confusis | reverse complement strand
TTTATAAATTCATTAATGTCGTAATAAGCTGATGTCAATAGAAATCTTTTTAATGTCACTCTAAATTTATTCACTGGCAATTTATTTATGTTTGCAATTTATTTATGTGTGTTCAGGAATTATCATTGAAACTATAGGTTTATTATATTAATAGCTTCGTGCAGTCGTACCATACATACACGTTATATACACGTATACATACACGTTAAGCGAACGCTCGGTCGAGCTACGTGGTAGGCGGAGTAGGGGGTGTTAGGTTTTATTCTCGTTACGGACTTTCTTGATTCGGTCGCCGCGCTCAAAGCCCACGATAAAAGCTATGGAAACTAGCTTAAAATGTTTGTATTTAAGTAAACAACATTATCTACGCCCGTTGATTTATTTCTCTAGTTTTAACTATAAAACTTTGAATATCGCCCGAACCAACCATAAAAAACAAAGAAGAGCAATTTATGCGCATGTTTTTAACCCAAAACGTTTTTTCATTTTAATATGTAACGGGTACTCACGATATGCGGTTTTTAAATTTCTTTACTATATGCCTGTATTTCGGCTCAGTTACATGGATCGCGGTCACGGCGAAACTGCGGTGGCGGGGAGGAACCGCCAACAAGCACTAGTGGTACATTAACCTATCTACCTTATGTCTAGTTCGATTTTACTTTTAAGAGAACATATCACGACACACCACTAACTGTATCCTTACGCACCAAACAATCGCAATGTAAATCGCAGATAGTGCAACTATTTGTGATTTACATAAACTAACCACTGGATTGCACATTCGTGCTAACTTGAAAACTATCTTCTTTGTTAAAGTTCTTTGGATGATTTTTGATTTCTATTATTCTCTTCTTTCTTTTTCTATAAAAAACAATGCTTTCTACACTCATAGCCCCACACTGGGATTTTCCCCTGTGTCGTGGGTGCCATGGACACACAAAGACGAATACTCAAACACCCAGACCTAGAACAGAAATATAAATTCATCATTCAGATGTCTGTCTGGCCGGGGATCTAACCCGGAACCCACTGCGCGTCAGATCGGCATGGTGACCGCTCCGCCACAGGGGTCGCCTTATTAAACGTGGAGAGTAATGACGATCAGCGGAGATCACCTTAGATTGATGCAATTCAATCCGGTGGTTAGAAACGGAATTGAGGATGTGTTCAACGACCGTAGTATTCTTCGGGAAATTCTTTTTGACTGCTGTGTGTGTTTCTTAATACGTTGCATCCGTATATCCAGAGTACCCGTTACTATAATATTATACAAGTGTAAAATCATACAAATTGTTGGCTTACAATGTAATTACTTCATGTAAATACAATAAATAAATAATAGTAGATACAAATAACAAAGTTAAAACATTGTATAGCACTTTTGAGTTAGTTTTGTCTCATATAACGAAAATTTAAATGTTACAGTGTAACATGGAACGTACTATAAAATAATTTAAGTTACATTTTAGAATTGATTAAACACCTGTTTATAATATCACGAATTAATATTAAATTTCGTATGAGTAAGTATTAATATCCGTTTTCATGTTTTAAAATGGTTGAAGTGATTTTTACGTATGTGAACTTTTTTAAATCAGATTTAAAATGTAAAAATAGCTACTTATAGATTAGTTTCTCTGTTTATGTACAGGGATGCTTCGGATACGGTCAAAAAATAATTCAAAATAATGAATACTCCCTAATGTTGGTTCTAACTATGGCATAGGATGCCTGGGGATGACGAGTACTATTTATGTGCATTTAGCTTTGTCCCTTTAAGCTTTATGGTTTTATTTTCACCTAGCTTTTAGGTTTAGTTTAAGACACAGGATTTTACTTATTTATGGAACTAGTTATAACAAATATTTTAAGGAAATAAAATGTCTTTATTTTGTACAGGCCTAAGGGGCACAAATTATCAGTTACAATTTTTTTACAGTTCCATCGGTTCGAAACACGACCTCAACTGAGTAAATCCGGCAAGACCCTCAGCGGGTTTGTTTTTTTTGTATAACTTTTTTTTACCATACCTAGCTCCAGTGTCTAGCCTTACGTTTAGAGGCTTAATTTGCTAGATACGCTACACTTTGACATTTAATAATTTTAGAAATATATTGTATTGTTCACTTCCAAGCTGTTCTGCCTGCTATGTAATTAAATATGCTTTACGATGCTAAAGATCAAACTTTGTTTAATCTTTAACAATGTTTTGAAATTAGTGATTGAGAAAGTTCTGATTTTAATAGGAAGTTTATTATTAAAGCGTATACATTGACCCATAAAAGAATTATTAATTATGTGAAGACGAGTAACATGTGTAGAGACATAGTGTTTGTTCCTTGATAATATATTGCTATATATTGTACACGACTATTGTAGAATTGATTTAATACATATTTATAACCATTAATTTCAGTTTATAATTATTTTTGTCGTATGCCAGCGTTTAGCTTCCTAGCACGTAAGGATTGACCTAAATGTGATCGATTTGTTAACTTAGCAAAGTTTTGGCTGGTTTGCTTATGTTCAAACTGAACTTACTCAAGTTAACAATAAACTTAGTTGCATTAAATTAAACTACGTCACAGTAATAGTAATTAACTACTCAGTTACATGAAAACTTAATGTATGGTAAACTTAACGTATTAAATAAAATTATTTAGTGGACTACATTTAAATATATTGATTATCCGAATAAAAACAATTAAATAAATTTCTTGGTGTTAATACTACACTACTACAGTAACTATTTACAAACATTTACTACGCAACTTTTTTTTAATACACTCATCATTTTTTCCCAAATGCCCAAAATAATTGTAAATTTAACAGGAGATTGTTATGAAAATAAAAAAAAAGATTGTAATACTATTGACGTCATTGAAAATTATATAGCCTATGTCACACTGCAAACTGAGATGATTCTAATGAGATGTCATATTTCAGAATCCGTCTAACCGTTTGGGCTGTTGCGGGTGCCAAAGCAATGGACAAACACACATTCATACATGCACTCAAAAAAACAAATTGACGATCTATGAGCGGTCACCACACTCGTCTGACACACAGCAGGTCACGGGTTTGATCAGACAGACATCTGAATGATAAGTTTAGATTTCTCTTCTGGCTCTGGGTGTTTGTGTATTCGTTTTTGTGTATCCATGGCACATATAGTGTGGGGCTATAAGTGTAAAAAGCATTTATGTTTTTATGTTTTTAATATCCTTCTGTTGACGCAAGGGCAAAAATGAAAAAAAAAAATCCCTCCACAATGTCCATCCAGAGTGAATATATGTATTATGTTAGGCAAGAAATTTGCTTAACACGTAATGAGATGCAAATGTATCGCTTGGCAGTAGTAGCGACGTGATTTGTATCGACTATCGACCGTTTTTTATTGGCTTCCTCCACCGTTTTGTCTAGAAATATAGCCTCGAACCAGCTAACGTACAAAAAACACAAACAAAGCGATTTTAAATTAGCCTTTCGTGATTGGAGTGAAATAAGTACCCGCTTTCGTGTCTTGTTCACATATAAAAAAACTTATTTGCTCCAGCACTTAGCAAATAGAATAATAGTATTTGTAGTATTTTAATTATTTTATTCCAATACTAGGATATTTATTTGTTGAAATTAATTTTAACGGAAATATGAAGGCACATTTGAAAACACAAACTTCAAAAGACTGTTATGCTCGTGTCTCAAGTGTCATTAAAACTACCCAATTACCTAACGACCTGTAATTCATATAACCCTCAAAACACACTTATAATAACGTAATACATAGAACAATAATTTTAGAAACCTCATATTTTTTAACAAATTATTATTTGGAAAATTTACAAAGACACAAGAGCAAAAGGTAAAGGGGAAACAAACTTTGAGTACGAAATTGAATCTCATAATAACAGTTAGCAAACAGTTTTGATACTCAGTTAGATAAAATGTTTAAGCTTCAACTCAACAATATTCGCTGTCGGAACGAGATATCTGTTAAGTCTCACGCAAGTACTTACATCTACGAAACTAGGTACGTGGGAGTTTCGGTTTGCACGCTTACGTAGCACAGCTACGCTTCGCTCGATGTTTTGTTCAATATGGCTACGACTTCGTAGCATCAATCTACGGTTTTTGTTGACGTAGTAAATTGGTTTTAGTTTTAACTGCGTGTTGTTTGACGTTTCGCAAGTTCAGCATGATAAATAACATGTTAAAATGAAGGAATGAATTATTGAAAGAGTGATTAAGATTAACGTAAGTAGTTCATGTTAACTGGTTAAAATGTGAGTATGTAATAGATCTGTCTTTTTATGTCTATTTAATTATTACGATCTAGTGTCTAGCGATTGGAATCTAGGTTGCAAACTAAATAATTATAAATGAAAAAAATGTCAAAGTAAACCGAAAAAAGTCCAGTACGACTGAATGCATGCAACGTGTCCATACGCTGGCTTTATTCAAAGGGTGGAATGCAACAAAGCAAAGGAGGCTGCAATCCGTCGAGGTCCCTATCTATTCAACTGTTTTTTTTATGAATTCATACAAATAGATATATTACTTTTATGATCTTCATTCAACGTATCGTATCCGTGATCTGTGATGTTTTTCTCTACAGGGCTTTAGGTGAAAACTTACTTAATATTTACATCAGTAAGACTATATTAACATTTGTTACTTTATTTGTATTTGTGAAAAGTTGTATCCCCGATTACATCCGCTTTAAAAAATGTAGTAGTAGCCTATGTCTTTCTATCTCCTAAACTACCACTACAGGAAATTTTTCGTAGATGGCTTGCTCAGCATAAAACAAAAAAAATCCATCCCACGGGACCCCTATATTTTTCCATGATAAGAGACCATAATCTGTCCAAAATTCTACCCAGATCCATTCAGCTGGTGTGTCCGAAGTACAAATATCCATGTAAAGAAAGTATGGAAATGGAAAAAAAACCGAAAAGTAGACAAGTAAGAAATGAGATAAGATTTGGGAACTTACCACTATGGGGATTTTCGGTCTGCTGGCTTTCGGTCTGGGCCGCACTGGTGGTGTTGGCGGCGCCGGTGGCGTACTGGGCGGACTGCTGTCTCCACTCGCAGTGCTGTTCGAGTTCACACTCGATTTCTCTGAACCATTACTTGACTGCAACAAATAAGAATTACATAACAGTCGTTCACTGAATACGTAAAAATAAAATTTATTAAATGCCTAAAAATATGCAAATGTTCAACTTCAAAATTCATAAATTGAGAATTCGCGTAGTTAACGTATACTTGTGCGCATCAAGTGAGGAACCTTATTATGCGGCCACTTTACCCACTGAACTAGAAACTCGAGTGCTCTATATCAAAAAAGCGGAACATGTAAACTCAAATCGCGTTTCCTTATTAAAACTCGGCTCGTTAACATTTCGTTGATTCATCTGAACAATGTTCGCGGCGACGAACAAAACGAATTTGGGAAACACACCGCTATTATTCCTAATTTTTTTCGACTGAACCTTTAATTTCGCGCTCCCGCGAAATTAAAAGAGCACACAACGCGGATTTGGGCTAATTGGTTAATTAATAGGGGTGGGGGTTCTTGAATTTTACACACGGCCAGTTGGCCGTATGCCAGTACTTGTATTAAAAATGCGACATTGAGCTCCTAGAGAGTTGTTACGAAACGTAAAAGAATTTCGCCGACCGACTTGGACAATGTTGCGCGTTCAAAATTAGCTTGTTATTTACGATGGTAAGTAGGTTAAAGTTTGTTATATGTACTCAAGTTCTAAGCACGATGCATTTTTTATTTGTCATGTATCACTTCAGCCGGGTAAATACGATCTACTTCATACTAGTACTTGGCTTAGATGCACCATTTAATAGCACTTCAGCGTCAGTTTGCAACGATAACCTGCAGTGAAAAATAAACCTAATCTGGAACGTGAAAAGTAATTTTATACGGATCGAATATATTGTACTTTTGGATACAGGAAACCAACCTTTTTCACCCTATCATTTTGTCCTCATACGTGAGATTGAATGGATTAAATAAATAAATTAATTAAACAGTCCATGAGCAGAAAAAATAATGTAAAATTTGTTTACAGACATAAACACATGTAGCCTAATTGATCTCGGTTTCTATTTTGAAAAGTTAAAGATATAATTTAGGTATCTGCTGTCATTTCTTGTAAGATATGGTTCATCTACACCTGGTTATAGATTTCGTAAAACAAGAACGTAACCAACGTAAATAAATTTTATAGTACTATGCTATACAAGTCCATGTCACCAGTACCTATATTTGTTTTCCACGAACACAATGTCGGAGTGAAAATCCACATGCATAATTCATGCATCTGCTTAAAGAAAAATATGTTAACTGAAGTGGAAATGTGCATTGCATTTGTACAAAATCCTTTGCGATTTGGCGCATGCATACAAATTAGACAGGGTTGTGACAGCGGTGCGTCCGCTCTGCATTTTTAAATTTAGTATAGTTGCAACCCTATATTTTATGTTCATTTATCAAAGGAAAAAGTTCAAAGTAGCTGCGACATAATTTACTCAAGTTCCAAGACGAGTATATTTTTGTTATATAAAGAACAAACAACTTTTTCTGGTACTTATGCCGCGTCTACCTCGTTGAATATAGTGTCATCTTTAAAAAATATGAACAAAATAAGATGAAATTTGTTAAATATGACAACAGTCATAGAGGTGACGACATGTAGTTTAGAATGAAATTTAAAAAATGCGATTTTATATTAAAAAAGAGTAGTGATAGCGTAATGGTTGAAACTTGGCCTCACAATCCAGTGTCTGAGGTCCAAATTCTAGGTATGCACCACTGATTTTTCTAATAAATATTGTGCGTATTAGATATTGATTATCACTGCCTTACAGTAAAGTAAAACGTCATGAGGAATCTGCACACCTCTAAAAAAAGAGTACTTAAAGGTGTGTGAAGTCTAGCAATTCGCACTTGGCCAGCGCGGTGGACGATGACCGTAAACTCTCTCATTCTGAGAGAATGCAGCAGTGGGACAATAATGGGTTGACCATGAAATAAAAAAATACTTACGTCAGAATGCAGATGGTTGGTGTGAGCTGGTGAGATGGGCGATGGGACGCGCGAAGCTTTCGGCTCTTGCTCACGAGAATTCGTGGTAGAACTGTTGTTACTGTCCTTATTTTCTAAAAATTAATAAAAAAACATATATAATTATTATCATTATGTTTTTAGTTCATAATTTTAATTAAAACATTATTTTTCTATTAGTCTTTATGCAATTGTAACCTGCCACCTGCCAATGTGAATTAAATTTTAAGCCGCATGATGTTTGACTTTGACAGTAATAAAGCCTTGGAAAGTAGATTATAGATAAAGTATACATCTAATATTTTGTTTAAAATAATACATTAAAATCAAACGTTGTGGGATGAATAGAATTATTTGGAACATTTTTTGGCCTTGTTCACTTACAAGGCCGAAAAATGTTCCATTCATTCCATTCATTTTAGTAAGTAAACAATCATGTACACGGAACACTAATCACTAAACGATTACAATAATTATCGAACTGTTTGTTCTATTACACATCACTACAACAAAATAGCTAAAGAACAAAACAAAAGACTATCGGTGTCCTAATTTTTATCTTTTATGTATTTTTATTATTATTGCTATTATTTTTGCTTTCTTTTGTTCTATAACTTTGTTCGTGGTCTTGATGTTGTTTACAATGTTGACGCTACTTAGATGTCCAACTATGTATTATCAGTATGAAGTATCATTTACTTACATTTCTAGTAGATAAGCGTCATTAAAAAGACTAAAAAGTTCTAATTAAATCCGATCTACAGTCTATACCTATATCTACACACTAATTACACGCTTCGTCTGTTTTAGTTCACGGCGTAGTTTGCATTTCTTGATCAACGAATTAAAGTATCCAATGGAATTCCGTTAATATCTGATTTTACAAATTAATTATTTTATATTTTACAAGCATTAATTTCCTACTTAGTTCCATTAGGGGATGTTTTTTATTATATTTAATACCGACTAACTGGATCTGAGCGTTGTTTGACAGTCAGTAATGTTTGAAAAACGAGAAGCGACGTTATAAATTTTAGTAAAATGCGCTCCAGTTTACGGCGATTTTCCGCTTGATTACCAGAAAGCCACGAAACAAGACATGACGCTTTTGGCGCAAGCATGCTTCAATGAAATTTCGTTCGAATTTTTAATATAAGGGTAAATGTATGTTAATGTAGGAGTAAATTAACTTTTGTGTTATTACTCCATTCCATTCCATCAGAAGAGGTAATAGTAGCATAAATTTATAAAAGAAAAGCAGAGGCCGTGTATTTTACACTTTCCAATATGCAACAGGTGGTAGAACCAGTGTAGTTCGACGGGGAAGGTACCACCGCCACACCTATTTCTAGCGGGAAGCAGTTCTTGCGTTTCTTTGGAAGGGTGTGATTGTCGGCTTACTTATATGAGGCGACCATCTTAGTCGCAACGCATCTGTATTTGATTTCAGATAGAACCCCTGTTCATATGAAGTTGCTTACAAATGTCCATGGGCGGCAGTTATCACTTACCGTCAGGTGAACTGCATGCTCGTTTGCTACTTCAATTATATATATATAGATATATATATATATCAGGGGCACAACCTCCACATCTATTTCTTCTTTATAAGATTAGTGTTAAGTGTTTCTGTGTTTTGTTTTGAAGGGTGTGGTAAAGGACACGTTTACATCCAACATATACCTCCAAAAGACGGTCCAAATTGGTCCTTAAGGGCAGCAATGCATCTGTACCATCACGTGGACTGTATGTTCGTTTGTCATTACGTCTAATACTATAATGATAAAAATGCTTACTTTCAGAGGACGGTTGGTGATGGTTTTCGGTGTGCCTTCGAAGTGAGCGCGCGTCGCAGTATGACTTGCCGCATCCATCAGCTTTGCACTCATATGGCTTCTTATTGCGATGTGTTAACATATGACCGTTCCTGCAAAGAAAACGCTTAGTAATGCACAAAGGTAGTAGCACCAGTAGGGTTCGACTGGGCAGGTACGACCGTCACACGTATTTGTAACGTGAAGGAGTTCATACGGTTTGTTGGAAGGGTCTGGATGAAGGGCATCAGTTATTTCCACATTTTCACTCCATTATGTTTATTATATGTCGGTGGCCATATTCCTCAAACCCTGCTTGAAATGCTCTTATTATGAAATACCTACTAGTGCCTCGCGGCTTCATCCGCGGTACTAAAAGGTAAAGTCATTTAAAATATCGAATGTCAACTGAACCCATGGGCCATATATATATATATTATCTTTTAAATTATAAAAATATAAAGACAAGGAAAGAGAACAAGAAGAACAAAAAGTAAAAACATATAGAAATGTCTTTTATTGGTAATTATATTCAGCAGTTTTGGTATGATGAAAATATAAAGACAAGGAAAGAAAACAAGAAAAACAAAAAGTAAAAACATATAAAAATGTATTTTATTAGTAATTCTGTAATTTGAAGACCCGTGTGGCGGAGCGGTCACCATACTGGTCTGACACACAGTAGGTTCCGGGTTTGATATCCGGCCACACCAGGCATCTGAATGATGAGTTTAGATTTTTGTCATTGTGTGTCCACGGTACCCACGATACAGGAGAAAATCCTAGTGTGGGGCCATGATTGTAAAGAGCGTTTCTTATCTCAGTCCTCCTAACTTTTTTGTAAATATATTTTTCATGTATAAACACGTGCTACTTTAATTTTTTTTAATATCTATGGATGTACGGATAACTTTGTTATGGCCTCGTTGCACTACCCATTTTTGAACATGTCAGGTGAAATCATGTAGATATAAACAGATTCTATTTGCAAAAGCATTACGTGTTCAGTATTAGTATAGCTAGCATTGGTTGCGCTAATTGGGTCATCAAGCGACTGCTCAGCCGCATCTAGTTATCTTATGTCAATCTAATCACTATTGTGTGTAACTAGATATTAGTAACTATGGTCCGTAGTAGGTACGAGCCGATACGAGTCATACTTATACGATGCGTTCCCATAGTCCTCAGGGTTAGGTTAGGTTAGGTTAGGTTAGCAAAACACCTGTGGTTCAGCTCAAGTGTGGTGTGGTTGAGCTTTTGTCATTTCTGGAGCTATTACAGATACCCATAGGCGGCAGTAACCAGTTTTTCAGTTATCGTCAAATGGACTGCATGTTTTTTTTACTTCTTCTATATTATAAAAAAGCCACTTGATACACACACTAGCTAGTAAACACATCACTGTGTTTATACTTGTGTATATAGATAACTCTTATCGTCGCTACGAGCTAAAAACAGTTGAAATGAAGCCTTTAACATATAGAACGGAGCTTTAAAAAAGTTAGTTTCATTTGGGCAACTACGTTTGAAGTCCGTGTTTGTTATGACAATACAAATAAAAATACAGATACATTTATTTTAGTATATTATTTATATTCAACGTTTATTGCATCATAACCGTTTGTGCCTCATATCTTAATGGGTCGGACGAATCACAAATGTACATTCGGGACATCTATAGAAATTGACTGTACTGCAAACACGAAGTGCGCGATGACGCCATTAATATAAAGTGCATCCTTCGATTAAAACGTTATGTATGCGTCTCTGGTTCAAAACAAGTGAGAAATTAATATCTGTAAAACTAAACTTTATTTATTCTTGTTCGCTGTCTGTTCTATCGCTGCTGTGTTCTGGTTTGAAGAGCGTGGTATAGTGGCGCGAGCTTTCTGGGGTTGATAACAAAGGTCCATGGGTGGCAACGGCTACTTACACATTTTTTTTCATAGTATGGAAGCAGCAAACGAGCATGCAGCCCACCTGATGGTAAGTGGCTACTGCCGCCCATGGACATTTGTAATCAACCCTAAGTAAGATCAAAGTCTCACCTAAGGATAGCCACAGATGCGTTGCTGCCCCTGAGGACTACGATGAAATGGTTCGGAAAAGTATATCTCCCTTACCACACCTTTCAGTCTAGAACACAACAGCGTATTACACTGCTGTTATTAGGCATACTTTGATGGACGGATCAAAACTGGCGGAATCGCAGGAATAGCCTAGAGTTTATATGAATACCATACCATATTTATTTCTAACATAAATTGGAGGTAAAATAGTGGAGGTAAATAACTTTGCGTGTTTACTCATCGAACAAAAGGACGAATGGTCAGACAGACCTTGTTTTATAATGTTCTATTTGTTTTTGTTGGTGAATAAATAAATTGACAGAGTCCGCCGCGCAGGCGCCACATGGCTCTAAAACGTATCGTGGGAATCTCCTGCCAAACATATGACTAGTTTTAACTAGGTTTGTTTTGAACTAGCAGATAGCTCAAGCTACGGCTGCAATGCAGAATTAATTGCTTGTACTTCTGTCCATTCATCTGAGGTCCACTGTATATGGGGCTCTTTTAATGGGGTTTGTTTGTAAAAGTAACCGCGTTTGGCACGCGTGTTGGTGACCGCAGTGGTTGTTGGTGTTACACAGGATAACGTTGCTCTTCATCTCCTGGATTTTTTCCCTTAGTCGCAACCTACATCACGGGTATAGAGTGAGTGTCGCAAAAACCGACACCAAACAGCGTAAAGGATTATGCCACCATTAATTAGATGATAATTTTGTAAGCATGTTCAGCTTAATTTTATTATAAAAGTTTATTATATAGCTGAGCCCCGCGAATATAACCGCGTTTACAGAATATCACTTGACATTGTTACATATAGCCGAAATTGTAGACCTTATACAATTTTAACTTTATAGCATTGTTTCAGAGAGGACTGATAGCAACTGACATTACCGGCAGTGGCTGCGTGCGCGTAGGGCATGCACGATTTCTTAGCTTTTAATTTTTCGTGCGCAACCCTAATTACATTTTCTAAAATAGAAATAGCCTAAGTTACGCCTTATGACATTAGCTATCCAACAGTGAAAGTCCCTTCAAAATCGGTTCAGCGGTTTCAGAGATTACCCAGAACAAACAGACAGACTAAGAAAAAATTTAGTAATTGATGTTTTTTTATCAATATCGTATATACCTATATGCATTTGGTAAAAAGCTGTTATTTTGATATTACAAACACTTCACACGACACTTCAATTTTATTTATATGTATAGATATACAGACATGAGGCAAAATGAGATTGACATAAAAATTAACGTCTTGTAAATATCAAAAGTTGCGGAATAACTGGCTCTATAATTAATCAAGTATTGAAATGATGTGTAACCGGTTTTGGACAAAAATAAGACATAACGCGTTTCTGGTTTAATCCATTACTTTAATCACGGTAAAATTATTCCAATATTAAATGGTTTTTATGCTTTCGTAATCTTTCAAGCCGGTGGTACTTAGTGAAAGGCTAAAGGCATATTTAGTGGTACATTATCCTTCTTTTGGGGTTGTAACTAACAACTGTTTTATAAAACCTATAAAATATGCTCTTATGTTAGAATGGTTGGAATGGAAAAAAAAGCGCATTCACGTTGTAGAGAATAGAGAAAACTAACGAAAATTACGCAGTCAATCGATGTGACACTATCTGTTTCCCATAATGAGCGTTCCGAGCTTAGATAAAGTAACGTAGAGAAAAAATCCAAGGTCTTAGGATTTGTTCCTTTCAGGGCAATTTGAGGATCCTAAATAATTAATTTTGTAAATAATTAAGTTCACCTAATGGTGGGTGCTGCCGCTCATTTGCAAGCTACTCTGTATAGAACAGTCGTTCTTTCTGAAGTCGATCACAGATACATTTCTACTCACAAGATCTAAGTTGGTCGCTTCATATATAAGTGAGTCAGCAACCACATCCTTCCACTGAAACGCATGAACTGCTTCACGCTTGAAATAGGTGCGGCGGTGGTACTTCCCCGGTGCACATACTCCCCCGAACAATACTGGTCCTACCACGTTGTTAATATCTCGCCATTTTACTGGTTTTATACAAGTGTTCTTGTATTATAGCTCTCGTAGGGCACCTACTAAATAATATTTGGGAGAAAGCCAAAAATAAGAAGATAATTGCTTCCGTCTCCAGACCGTGATTAATGTTTTTAAACATTTATAAGCCCTGTAAATCTGACATAATCCGGATTAGAGAATTGTTTGACAGCAAACATTTTTTGTTTAAAACTACCAGTTGAATGATTTAATTTAGAATGAACCAAATCCGGATTAGTGAGTAGAAATCGAATTAGTTCTGACACAAATCCGTGGTGTGAATTTGTTCAACTTATACGGCCTTAAGTGTTTTGCAAAAGGAAAATTATCCCCAGTTTAACGTTAAACGCGTTAACGTTTTTCAAGAATTTATTAAGAGTAAAACCATAAAATACAGATGAAGATTTGTTTTATGTATTAAATTATGTTTAATATAAAGTTTAGGATATACATAACATTAGGATACAAAATAGTCATCTGAAGAAATTATAGATGTGACAGGTGATCTTGATCTATTAATTAATGATGACTATTAATTAATGTTTCACTTAGGCAACCTTTATCTTAAACGGACAGTGGGTTGTGTTGTGTTGGGATGTCAAAGTAAAATTAATTATTAATACGTGCAATACTAGTGATAAGTAACGCTGAATTTGCGTCGCGTCGACTAATGAATGCACTGTTGTGCGTTTAATATAGGGATGTGTGTCTGTGATCGACGAATCGAGTTTCCGGTCCAAAGGTATCGATTTTCCTAAATCGATACTTACCATTAAGTTGTGTTAATCGAACTCATGTATCCGAAAATTGAACTTAGATTCTTTCTTTTGCTATCACATATTTTTTTTTTCTAGATGGCACGGGAGGCATGTGATCTTATTTGTTCTCAGTCTATTCCGTGCGCAGCATAGAAAATCACTTATTAAAAAAAACCTTTGCCCTCAATATTTTTGTGCATCGAATTCCAAGATTTCGATTTAAGTCGATTTTAAAACGATTTTCGAGACTAATCGCCAGCCCTAGTTTAAATTGATGTATCGCGTGACAGTTCATAGTCGCCGGCCTGTTTGCGCCCTTATTTCATTTGTTGCTTCCGGTGGATTGGTCTTCTTATATTTCAATTAATTATTGAGGCTAACGTTTTGTTATACAAATTTAGATTAAGATATTAAAATTGAACCGAGGTATTTTTACTTGAAATATTTATGTGGTGTTGTTTTATAATAGGTATTCTTAAGTCGTAACAATAATAATATAAACTTTATTATAAACTTAATATTCTTGGAGAAAGCATGATGAAATTCGACATTTGAATGGTATATATTTTTCAATTGTTGTTATCGATAAAGTGACGGCCTCCAATGTATGCTTTGCAAATACAACAATGATAAAAGATTTTAGTTCAATTAAGAAAAAACTAGTTTCAATTTGATTTTAAGTCACAAATATAAGAAAACTCCCAACATTGAGTGGAACCAGAAACTTTTCGGTGTATTTAGAATTTATTGAATCGTAGTGGTGGACTACTCGATAACGTTTTCCGATTATTAGAATTACGCAATGTGATTGTAAATCAGATTATCCGGCATTCAGGTTTTCTAGGTAGGTAATACACCTAGTGAACCTAAACGCCAGATATCCGCGATTCCAGTCACAATCTAATCTAACGATCTAGTCCACCCGGTTCAGAATTAGTGCGGAGTCAACCCAATTTTCAGGCATGCGCCAAATTAGAATGCGCATGGGTGCACGTTTTAGGATTTAGAGCTATTGTTACTAGGCTCGGTAACGAACCAGATCAAATAAACTATTCCCAGGTTATTTTGATTCCTAGTCTGAAGGTTCTTAAGAGGATTAATGGAAAATTTTCAAATGAACCATAAGAATAAGTAAATATTTTTATAAGGTCGTAGTAGAAAATGAATATGCAGTTCACGCGAAGGTCACTGCCGCCCATGGACAACTTTAATCAACTTCATGTAGAGCAGGGTTCTATTTGAAGTCACTTGCGTTGCTGCTTTCGGGGATTAAGATGGCTGACTCATGAGAAAGGGAGCCGACACCAAGAAAAGAACTACTTCAGAAAAGATTTAGATGCATAATAAGATGTCGTCGAAAGGTCTGTGAAAGTGATAATTTATTTGAAAAGCCGAATGAGGGAATAATGGGTTCAGTACAAAATTTCTATAAAGCTTTACATGATGTAAATGTCCGTAAGAGGAATAAAATAAAGAAAGGTTAAGTACGAAACAAGAATATAATTGTGAAGAATAACAAAAAATATTGTACCGATTGTTGATAAGTAAAATGAATAGGCTTTCAGTAGACACTTTAAGCATCTGATAATAAACTTAGGTATTACATTTTTTTACTCCAAAGTTTAGAGATAAATACAAAATCCTTAAGCGTTTAGAGGAACGTAGTTGAATACAAAAGCTAAATGCGACTTACGTGAAAATTAAATCGTACTTGATATAGAAATAAACGGCTTATCTTCTTACAACTAAAGTAACAAAAGGTATAAGAAAGTTGGCTAGAACACGTAAAATATTTGCATTATTATACACGAGAAACTAATCCTAGGTATAAACATAGTGAAGTTACTCGTAGTAAATCCTGCGACGGCCGTCATATAAATCAGTCACGACGGATTTCATTAAAGTGTTTATAGCTTCTAATGAATTTAAACATAAACATTTATTTCGCAAATGTTTGTCATAAAATTATAGAGTGCGTGAATGTACACAATTCTACATCTATGGGCGTTGACGAAAGATCATAATAAAAACCCGCCGAGTGTGACTCGGACTTGCGCACGAAAGGTTCCGTATCATTGTCTATGAAAACGTCAAATAACGTTTGTTGTATGGGAACCACGCTTAAATACTTATTTTATTCTGTTTTTATTTGTTGTTATAGCGTCAACATAAATATATATTCTGTAAAATTTCAACTATCTAGCTTTTATGGTTCATGAGGTACAGCCTGTGGCAAACAGACAGCGAAGTTTTAGTAATAGGGTCCAGTTTTTACCTTTCGGGTACGGAACGCTAAAAATGAGGCGAAAAAGATCGTCATTTAAAACATTTTATATTTTACAAATCTTATAAAGTTTATGAGGATGGACGGATGTTTGTTACTGTTTCACGCAAAAATTACTCTTTGGATTTGGACTCAAATTGGCGGGAAGGGGGTTCAAAAAAGGGTTTTCCACATTGCACAATTGCAGATTGGAATTCAATATTATTATTAGAACCGTAATCCGTATTATACAATAGTATAAACGGTATTAGTAATCCTTAGATTCATAAAGTCCTCAACAAATATGAGAATCTTACAGTTAATGTAATTTACTTATTAACTACTAAAGTGATTTCAGTAATAATAACTATGTACATTTTAATGAAGCATATGAATAGGTTTGCTAATAATTCAATTATAATTTTTGAGATTTTTCACTTTCGTCTTTTCATGATGATTTTATTTATGTTTCACCCATCTCATAAAAACGTAAAAAGGCGAAAGTGCTTCTTCGTTTATAGATTTCAATGATTTCGTGATTTAAAATACTAGATAAGATCTAATTCTAGATTGGATTTATAGGAATATATCCGAACAAACACTTCTTAACACTAGTACTTCTTATTTTTTAACTACATTTGCCTATATTCGCAAACACTGAGACTAAAGCGGCATCGCCGCCTTTTCATCTCGACTCCGACTTATGTCCTGTGATTATTTGTTGCCGTAAACAGGCGATTTTTTGATTCGTCTTTTTACGAGAACCATATAGGCATGTACGCTTTTTTGCCTTACTTTTTAACTTTAGAACTAACAATAAAAAATATTAATTTATATGATAGAGCAGAGTATGAGAAATGTAATACACTAATTATTGTAAAAGGCGTTAAGTGACCCTTACGCTAGTATACGTAGGACCCATGGGTAAGTGGCATGCCGCGTCATTCGTCGCTTAGCCCGATTCCATGGGCGAACAGAAATTAAGCTCTCTTGCAGCTGCCTTTGTAAGTTCCTTTCGGAACATTCGCAATCGATGCGAGGGTTGCTCAGTTTTTGATGCTCCTATTTCTATGCAAAATTAATGATATATTTCTTGTGCTCAATCAAGAGATCATTTCATCCATCTATCTCTTTCTAAAAAACGCCAATGTTTTTTTATGACAATAAAGTTTTATTAACCGATGCCAGTAAGGTTGTAATAGTTAAATAATGAATAAATATATAAACACTTGGATTTCGCTGAAATTTGGCACATAGTTTATCACCTAGATTAAAAACATGTCTGAGGTGTCATGTGGGACACTCGATTGGAACGAAGTTCCTTTTGTTTTGAAATATGTATTATAAGAGGTATAATTAAATAAATTAACAATATTTAGGAGTTAAATGATAATTTTAAATAAGTGAACGAATGCTAATAAAATTGTCATCAATGTTTTTTTTAAGTTATGAATCTGAATCACTTTCACAATCCATTGTTTATTTTTTAAAATATTA
>DWTU01000424.1:0-17525 GCA_018251515.1 Cecropterus confusis | reverse complement strand
ACCCTTTTTCGCAATAAAAAGTAGCCTATGTCCTTTCCCAAGGTCCACTCTATCTCTGTACCAAATTTCATTAAAATTAGTTCAGTGGTTTAGGCGGTAAATCGTAGCAGAGAGACAGACACCTAGTATATTCCCGATTACATTTTCTTGTTGAATGTGAATTAATTGCTTTTATCAAAGTGAACCTTGTAGGTTTTATTTTCTTTCCTTAAATTTTACCCTTGTCAAAAGTTAACGTTACCAAAAATTTGCATATGTAAACGTACGGCTACATGCTGAAACTACATTCCAGGTACTTTTGTTGAAAAATACCACTAAAACTAAAAGGGTACTTACCTTTTGCGTAATTGTATAATATGCTGAATGAAGCACGCAAATAAAATGTTTTGTTTGAGCATAGCGTAATAAATAAAGAATACGTGGCCATTTGTCATCCTCCTCTTAGGATACTATTTGTACTTGTCTCCGCAATGCCGGTGATGTAATGAAGGTCCCCCTCGTAAAAACCTGCTTGTTTCTGACAGTATTGATTTGAGAATATTTCGCATTTTGCCCGCAATACATTTTGCCCTCCGGGTAATTCCTCCCCATACTTGAGGGGGAGCCTGAAGCGTATCTCGCTCCTCAAATGATTGGTAGGGACTGTTAATATAATCAATCCGTCCAAATTTCGGAAATATGTTCTAGACTTCCTAAGAGATTCCCTTTTTTTACCTTAGACCAAATTATTTTATAAATCCTGTCTTTATGGTTTTTTTTCGTATTGATACAAAATAATTACCAATTTAAAATATTTGTGGCTGTTCAGTTGTCGGTTCCCAAAGGGGTCGCTATCAACCCCTAAGGGTCCCAATTAAACATGTTTGTAGTAATAGTGTAGTTAATTTAAATATTGCTAACATTGTAACACAGTTGACAATGTTATCTCAACTGCTGCATTTAGAGCCACGCAATCGTCTTTTTAATACATCAACATTGAAGCAGAACTTTTGATATGAAGCTTCTGAAAAGAAATCATTTTCCATTTTAATTTGCATCCAAGTTTGTTATCGGGAAACATTGTATACTCGACGGGGGATAACGTTGCGGTATGCGGCATGCGGTCGTATTGACAAAAGGCCATTCCCCGCCCTCCGACAATCTTTAACTTTAAGGACCGCATTACTCGTAATGACTGTAAGATGTATACTTACAACGGCATCGGAGCGACGAGAGAAAATTTGTCTCTACCCGTTTCTGTTTTCAGGTCGTTTGCGTGTGGTTTCTGTAGGATGATTATTAAAATTTGAAAAAAAAAAACAGATACTTACTAATACGTATTTTATAAACTGTTAATAAATTAATTATCTATAAATTATTTATATTACTAGTTAATTAATTATTTTCAAGATTTTTTTTAATTTCGTTAGTTACTAATGGAAGGAATAAAGTTGGGTATTAACTTACTTTTATATTTTTACGGTTTATAAAGTGAATATAGATAACAATAAAATAGAATTTCTGTGTCATGTATAAAGTATATACATACTTGTTTTACACTTATAGAATAAAAAGTTATTTATAAAAACATAAACTCGGACTTGGAAGTGCACAATGTGTGAAATTATATGCTTATAAGTGTAGGAAAATCCTACATAATAAACGTGTCTACGACAACAAGTAGCGTACTTCACGGATGCAATCATATCAGTATGTGATTAACATAGTGGTTTATTTATGTCAGCGTTTTGAGTTCCGCCGCTGGACATGGGTCTCTCGACATCTTTGTCAACGGTCACCGCGCTTGTCATGCTTGTTGGTGACCGCAATACGTAAACACTGGTGCCCATCACCCGGATTTCGTTCCCTAGGGGCCTCCTACGACATCCGCGGAACTGAGTTTTTTTATAGTATGGAAGTAGCAAACGTGTATGCAACCCACCTGATGGTAAGTGGCTACTGCCGCACATGGACATCTGTAATCAAACCTATGTAAGACCAAAGTCTCACCTAAACTTAGCCACGGATGTGTTGCTACCCCTGAGGTTTAAGATGGAATGCCTCGGAAAAGTATGTCTCCTTTACCACACCCTTCAAGCCAGAATACAGCAGCGCATATCACTGCTATTATTAGGCAGAAATAAGAGAGAGTTACTCTTTCAAGCAAAAGCTAGTGGTCCGTTTTCAATGAAATTTGGCATACAGATAAGACACTCACTAACGTGGCCGCGGTAATAAACTAGTCTTTATATAAAGACATTTAATATCTGATAGTATGGAAGATATAAATCATAATAGACAGTTATTAATCACTTATTATTATGTGAATCATTAAATCTAGAATTGAATTCGCATGTTAAGTGGTTAGTTCATCTTCTATATTTATAAATTATATGAAATAAAATATTTCATAAGTCCCATACGGTGTCCATAATGGGCAGATGTGGAATATCAAGGTTGGTAACTCATAAATCTCAAGTGGATCACTGCAGTGAGTTGCTAACCACACGGTCATGAAACAATGGCTGCAAGCATAAGCGTCAAGCGTTTTTTTTTTTTGTAAAATTGGTGTTCCAAACGATCATGAAGTTCACCTCATGGTAAGTGATCACTGCCGCCCATGGACATCTCTAAGCAACTTCATACAGAGCGAGGGTTCTACTTGAAGTCAATCAAAGATGCGTTGCTACTCCCGAGGTCCCGATCGTCGCCTCATATAAAAGTAAATCTACAACCACGTCCTGGAAAGTGTAGTTTAAGAAACTTCATGGTCTTAAAAAATCAGACACATACATTTTTTTTTGAACCTTAACGTTTGTTTTTGAAGCTTGTTTTGAGCGTCACTTAAAGCGCAGACAGCGATTAAGCTTGTGGGAAAACTGGAGGCCCTGAGATGAGGATACCGGATAGCATAGCTGAAGTCTATGCCATATATTTTTCTAAGAGAAAACCATGATTGAGAAAACCAACGGAAAAATTAAGTGCAATAAAAACATATTTTAAGTATGAAAAATAACTGCTACCATGTTGACCATGGACATCTGTAAGCATCATATAGAACAGAGGTTTTATCTGAACTCGATCACAGATGCGTTGTTGCTCCCGAGGACTAAGATGGACGCCTCATATATAAGTGAGCCGGCAACCACACCCTTCCACCGGAGCGCAGGAATGCTTCACGCTAGAAATAGGTGTGGCGGTGGCCCGGTCGAACTACACTGGTTCTACCACCTGGAAAATTGCGGGACTGCAAAACTGATCTTAGTACAGCCTATGGGTTTGAATAGTCTAAAGCTCTAAACATAAGATGCATCTATAACACGTTTCTAAAATAGAAAATATTTAAAAATGTAATAAAAAGTATGTTTTACTGATTACAATAATAAAATTATTGTCATTAAGAGCAATGTTTACGAATATGATATACTTAAATACTGATGCTCAATCATTCTATATATCTGGTTATCTATTATAATGAAGATTATAATTATGGCAATGAAGATTGAAAATAAGTCACAATTTTTTATAACCTAGTAGGAACTTTAATAGTGTATAATGATATTATAGTTCACAAAGGAAGCATGTCATTAATATTCCCATGTATTTTGCAAATGCAACTTCTTCGTAGGAAAATGTATGTCAACCACCATAGATGTACACCTAGGCAAACAATACGAGTTGGTAAAACAGGTCATCAAGAAAGTAGAGCGGTTGAAAAGGATATTGCCGTACTTTGCACTTTGAAACGAACTTTTTCATACATTGTACAGTAGAATTATTACAAAGGAGCAAAGCCTTTTGACTCGGGTACTTGGATTTTGGGTTCTATTACCTTTCAAAGTTCACGAATGTACGAATTTATGATATCGTTATACGTAAAGTAAATAATTAAATGATATTCCTTGAAGCCATCTTACTTTCGTTTGATATTGTCTAACAAAAGAGTAACCCAAATTCTACATGTGTATTCATGGAGCTCGTTTTGACGTCGCTAGTCACACGTCCCTTTGTCGTTGCAGGCTTTTGTCACTCAATACCCTTGTAGCGCTAACGAATAAACGGATTTCATGTTATACGTTGTGGAAAGGCAAAGTGCAATATTTTTTAAGCAACGTTTGTATGATATATCATTGAATGAGCCAAATATTTTAATTGTATTAAGCTGAATGAATTCATATATTGACCGTTATATCACCACACCAGTAGCTGTGTCTTAAGCCTGGTTTTCTTATAATAAAAAAAAAAACGCTTTCTGCACTCATAGCCTCACATTAGGATTTTCTCCTGTGTCGGTGCCATGGACACACAAAGACGAATACACAAACACCCACACCCAGACTAGAGTGAGAGATGTTTGTCTGTGTGTGTGTGTGTGTGCTAAATTTCAGCGAAATCCGGCCAGAAGTTTTTGCTTGGAAGAATAACAAACACGTATGTGTGTTTGTTATTCTTCCAAGCAAAATCAAAAATCCAAGCAAAAAAATCCTTATTAACTTTCGCATATATACTACTTTGAAAGCTTATCTATAAACATCATGTAGATGAAATGGCTGGCATAAGCTAGGATTTATTAAAAAAAATAGCACCGTTAAGGTAATATAAAATATGAGTGACAAGTTGACTCATCCAATAAGGCTCGCAAGGAAAAATTTGCAACTGCTGAAGTAACTGAATGAATGAATTACTTAATTGTTTTTTCGCACCTTTTATAGCTCGGCGTTGAGTATTAATATTCTAATTTGGTGTTGATTTTGGTGACATAAGGAGTTTAAAATTGTCTCGCCTAATTCAGTTTTTGTCTTCGTTATTTAATTCTTTTAGTACGAATTTTATCCTCGTATTACAAACTGGGATTTGCTTATCAGTTTATACGTATTTAACGCTTTGTACACTCATAGCCCCACACCAGGATTTTCTATTGTGTCGTGGGTACCATGGACACACAAAAGCGAATACACAAACACCCAGACTCAGAACAGAAATCTAAACTCAGAATTCAGATGTCTGTCCGCTTCGCCACGCGGGTTGTCAAATTGTTATTGTGTAAAAATCAATACTTTGATTAATTAGACAGCTGTAATTTTATTTTAATTCGATTGCTAAAATTTCAAGTTTATGGTTTAATAGTGGGTCATAGAAAATTAATTTAAACTACCGTTACTTATCTGTGGTAAGAATTACAACTGAAGTTTCATCTCTAAAATATTGTCTGTATAAGTGTACATTATGATATAAATTTCATATTAACATCTATGTTGACATAAACATCATTTTTATAAACAAAAGTGCATTATTAGAATTATTGCATTGCATTTTACTTACAAAATCCTTGCTATAAATGCGAAACTTTGTAAGCGCTTGAACGATTAGAAAAAAAAAACTTTTACGTATAATAATATACAACAAATTAAATTAAATTAAATTCGTTTCCTTTCAGAATATTACCATATTACACACATTAAAATATTTACATTAGGAGATTAGCGTAAACGCATTTCTTCTATAATTTATAGCCTACCTGACCTTTGCTCTTGTAGAATAACTGTTAGGTAAATTCTGCAAGAAACGGTATAATATTTACATTATAAATCAATATTGGCAATTCATTTATTAATGGTTAAGTGATTTTCATAGTGAGTCTCGTTTAAATAATAGGTGGTAAGGTCCACAAAAACCTATGAAAAGCACGCTAATCATTCGACCTTTGGTGGCCAATATGGTTTATGCCTATTACACGGTTTAAATAAATTGGATGAGGACAGGTAAAAAGTGATTATTGATTTTGTAAAGAGTATGCCTCGAGCGTAATCTTAAGTTGCCACTGCCGTCAATGGACATCTGTAATTAGTACCAGATAAGGCTAAGGATATACAAAGAGTATAAGAGTATCAGGTTAGCAACACATGCGTTGTAGACCCCGCGCACAAAGTTGGAACGCCTCAGATAAGCAAATCTCCTTGATCAACGCCGTCCAAACAGAAACCAGCAGCGCTTAATATTGTTTTACATCAGCAATAGTTAACTACAATGCTATTAAGATAAAATAAGACCGTAAAATCACGACAACATTAAATTAAACACCTCCATACTTTCGAAAACATAGCTTGAGTGGTATTACGTAAATGAAAACATGAATAATCTGATGAGAAAGGGGGTAACTGTTTTGCTCAATAAACTCTAGTGTTACTAATCCATTATCTAGTAGTTTTTACGCTTAGTTCTCACCTGAACGTCAATTATGGATTCCTCATACCGTTGTAACAAGGTGTAACAAGCGATTGTTTTCTTACGCATGTTCAAAGGTTAATTAAAAGCAGAATTTTTCGTGGTTTGAGAGTAAAATATAAGTTAACATCACATTGTGGGTACGTTAAGGTGGGATAACTCTTTGTGGTTCGACACCGGAAGCACCACCGCCACACCTATTTCTGCCTTATAATAGTTCTATTGTGCGCTTTTGTGTTCTGATCTGAAGGGTGTGGTAAGGTCGACATACTTTTCCGAGGCATTCCATATTAGTCCTCAGGGGTAGCAACGCATCTGTGCCTAATCTCATAGTTTAACACAAAATTCAACTTTCTATTACGTTTAAAAAACCTAAAATCAGTCAGCTCAATAATATAACTAATAACATTCTTAAAAACATTGAAACAAAAAACCCGACAGCGTAAAAAAAAATTTTGTTCATAATGATATATATTTAATTTAACGCTCATATGTATCAAAATTCTTCTATTTTAGCAATTTTAAAAATTATAAAATCTATGTCATTCTCCAAATTGAAGCGATTCTAATTATATGTCATACGTCACAATCCGATGTCATAGATATAAAGACAAAGTCATAGTGACAAAGAAATGGACATACATACGAGCGTATGGCTCGAAAAACATTACCCTCCTTCTGACGCACTCGGGTAAAAAGAACCCTTGCTCTAGCATTTACCTCAGGTTTGAAGCCACCTTCGTCATCCGCGACGTACTGGAGGTTGATGACAGTGCCATCAGGTGCCGTGTAACTGAATGCTCCCTGGGCGACGATGACGTCGTTGCTGTCAGGTCCACTCGCCTTCTTCAAGGTGCCTGTTTCGTCAGCCTTTATGCCATTTTCTGTTTCATAGCTTCAAAATAAGAAACAATTTAAATTAAAATTAACTTTTAATTTAATGGTAACGTGGTTAATTTTAATTTAAATACAATTTAAATTGCCAGCCGCGGCATGATACAGTATTGATAATGTAATAGTTGTAAATGTTAACATTAACATAATATGTCATACACCTACCTGTAGACATAGGATCCGTCCGGTTGTTGATCGAAGTCCTGCTTGATAATCGCTATTACCTTATCCCCGGCACCCTGCGGAGCGGCGGCAGCTAAAGCGATCACGCTGAGCAAAATGAACACCCTCTGCAAAAAATAACAGTCATAAAATCAATCAAATGAAGTTATCGTAAACGCTTTCTACACTCGTACCCCCTACGCCCCACAGTAGGATTTTCTCCTGTGTCTTGAGTGCCATGGACACACAAAGTCGAATACACAAACATCCGGAACCAGAACAGAAACCTAAACTCATCATTCAGATGTCTGTTCGGCCAGGGATCGAACCCGAGACCCACTGCATGTCAGACTGGTGACCGCTCCACCACGTGGGTCGTCAATATAATAGTAAACAATATAATAGTATATCATTTCTGCCATAATAGTTAGTGATAAAAGAGACATATACTCCTCAGCGGTAACAACACATTTATGGCCGCCCTTACGGATTCTTATTTTATCTGGGGTTGATGATGTCAATGGGCGGCAGTAACCACTAACCATTATGTAAACTGCTGGTTGGTCTGCTACGTGTACAATATTGTTAAAATAATCATTAATTGTAATGCAAACAAACTACACTTATGTCAGATACATTCTGCAATGCCTACGATGATCGCAGAGCAAACAAAATCATACACCTATGAAACTATTAGCCAACCGGCAGGCATTCGATCAATGATATATTTATTAATAGTGTTTAATGATTAATTACATAGGCGTGAACCAAAATCTTTGATGTATAAGTTATTCACTTAAACGTATTATAATTAACGAATATATTCTGCAATTAAACAATAGTGTTATATTACTTATATTGTACTTGTGTAGATATCTATGTGAATCATTTATGTTTATGCAGTAGCTAAAATATATAGTCTGGTGTATATTTAATCGCTTTCCTCTTCTTAAAACGTTTTTAAAATAATTAATGCCGATTGACGCTCAGAGCTTTAATAGTATTAACAGTAAATATAAAAAGCAGGTAATATACATTTCGATCACCTTGGAACCAAGAATTCGATAGAGTATGGGGAACTAGAGAAAAATATGGCTACAAATAATTTTAGGACGGGAATATCAGAAAGAAGCTCACAATACAGTTGTAGGCATGCTTCTGAATATGTTAAAATCCTTCGTGGTTCGACTGCAGCGGCATATCCGACGCCGACACCGTACAACAGAAATGTTATGCTACTCTGATATGATTTAACGGTTAGCAAACCTGTATTTGCGTGAGGCAATCCAATTTAGTTCTTAGTGGAAGCAACCCTAATCTCAAATAATCCTAGCTGGAGTTAATTTGAGATGTCAATGGATGGCGATGACCCCTTACAATCGATGATTTACAGGCTCACTTGCTAATTGAAATAAAAATCTATTGCTAACTGATGACCAGCTCCTACTACAATTTCATTTAATTTTGTCAAATGCATAAAATCATCATCATAACTATTTTAAGCACACATTAAAATTAAATAGGTCAGGTACAAATAGAGTTGCATATAAACATACGCAACGCTTGCTAATTGTCTAAGCAAGACAAAACAATTACCTGAAGTTGCCAGTACAGCTTATAGCCTTCACATGCCGATGACACATGGACAAACATACCTAGTTAACTATTTGTCTTCATCTAAGTACGCTAATTAAGGTACAGTAATCCAAGATGTGCCTATGTACGCAAATAAAATTAATTTAACTTTATTTCCTGATGACCTTTCAAAACTTACGTTTCTACTACTGATGTTGCGATGCTGAGTATCTAGGGTGAAAACCTTAGACCTTAGGAGTGGCAACGCATATGTGATCTACTTCATGTGGAACTCTGTCCTATATGGAAAAGATCACTGCTCACCTTTGTCTATTTTCATACTATTAATATTCTCAATAGGACCTAAAATTTATGAAGTCTTTCAAACATTAAATAACCGTTATGCAATGTTAGAATTTTGATTTTTTTAATTCAATACCTCCAAACAAGCAAACTACAAAAAAACTAACTTCTATAAAACCACAAAGAATTAGACCTAATAAGACAAATAAAATAAAATAAGCAGTACTGTTAAATCCAACACTCGTGTACTTTTAATTGATGCAGCCAAAAGCATGTTAAAAAGAGGCGATAACTTTTTCTTCTTATTTAACAGAATTAAATTGTGTAGTATTCATCTTCGTGATTTAAACAAAGTCTACACATATGAAGCAATCTCATCTTTTCTGCATTATGTGACATTTTATATTTGACATTGACCGTTTTAGCAGCCTTAGATATAAATTACGGCACGTATGTCGGCGGTAAATCAATAGGAGTTGTCAAAGCACCTCATCCACGCGTAGGACATTATGCTAAATCGATTTATAATTATTTTATTCATATGTAAACATTTAACTCGTATATTATATACAATACGATGGAATAATATTACGAAGGTCGCGACCCTTCACGGGTCACTTATGTTGGTTGCGTACAAAGTAATGCTACTACAAGTCGACATGTCAAAGATGTCTATACTTCCTTTTAAATTGATTTCAGTTATTTTATATAGTCATAGATGTTGTAACTGTTCATGTATAGCTTTTATATGTATCATTTGTGTGTAGTTTAAGATTGAATTTCTACAAGTTATATTATTTTAGTATTTATATATATTCATTGCACATAGAGAGAATTTTCAAAGATAAAATAAACGTCAAATAATCCGGAATACAAGTAAGATTTTTCTAAAAATAAAAAGTACTCGTAACGATGATAAATTTTATTTTAGCGTAAAATTAAGATTAATATGCAAAAATCTAGGTGTGTTCACTATCCATTTATCATACGAACATATTTTAATATACAGACAAGCTTTATTGTAGTAGCGATATGCAAGAAATCCGTCAATTTAAGAACCACTGCGAGACGAGGGATATTTTTTACTAACATTTCTGATTGGGAGAACAAATGAAACATTATCAAGCTATTGTGTGAAAGCAGCGATAGCTTAGTACTTATTTATTCGGCCTCTTAGTGGAAAGGGCCGAGGTTCAAGTCACAGGCTCATCTAATCCGTTAAGGATTTGTATTAGAAATTAATAATATCAAATCGTAATCGTATTTGAAATGAATTATTACTTGCATAAAACGTTGAAGGTAATATGATAGGAAATCTCCACGTTCCTTAATAAAATCGAATGGGTGCTTAAAATCTATCAAACCGAACTTAGCCAGCGCGGTGGACAATGTGTAAGGACAGTGAGAAAGTATTGAGTTGACGAAGATATGGAAGAATGATACATGGTTATTATTTCCCAAATATTCAAATATTGAAAGACATGTTCCATTTTACACTTCACAGCTATCTCAATTATACCTTAATTTAAGAAGAAATTCATGTCCACCTTTACGATATAACAGGTTAGAGTTGATCCGGAACGTATAAGGCTAATATTGTTTTATAATTGTAACTAGATACAATAACAATATTTGTTGTACTTTTATGATACCTACATCGGAATCTTTAATGCTTATCGTCACGCTAAATGCCTTAAATTGCGATTCATCTGTGATAAGACTATTTCAATTTGTTTATATCTAATTTAAAAGCAACAAAATTAATGTGTAGCGAGATATTTTAATTTGAATAATTATTATGTTTTTAAACCACGTTTATTATTTTAGATTTTTGACAATTGACTGTTTAACTAATTTAATACCCGTTAACTATTTTAATACAACTGAAAAGGGAGAACAATGTTCTGGATTTATGATAAATAAAATAATGCAAGATTACACAAGATTAATGTTCATATCATTTCAGGTGTAAGCGTTTAGAATCGCATAAACATAACTCCGAATTCTTAATTTCCTAGACCCTGAAGAGGAAACAACTGTAGAATAGCTCCATATTATTTGGTAAGAATTGAATGGAAAATCATAAATGGGTTTCTCTATAATTTACGCATACAGACATCTGCATAATAAGTTGTCGTTTTGCAAGTGTATTGAGGTGTGGGAACGTGGCACAGAATTTGTGAGTCGCCTCCAAAGACAATGTCCTAAGTACAAAAACAAAAGATTTGCACTTAATTAAGCGCTCGCACGCCTCCGGCGGGAACAGAGACGGACTGTATCACGTTTTCTTAGTTTGGTCAGTAATTATAATATATATATTAATCTTGCAGTACCAAAAAACTAGTCCACCTTATGGTAACTGGCCACTGCTGCCCAAGGACATCTGTAATCAACCCCAGATAGGATTACAATCCTATTCATGTGTTGCTACGGACTGAAGATTAACTTTGAACGCCTCATTCAAGTGTACCTTCTTTCAACCGAAACATAGCAGCGTTTAACGCTACAGTTACAACGAAAAAGTAGGTGATGACGGTGCCATTGGAGTCGCACAACGAAGGGTTGTACTACATTTAGGTTTTATATTATTTGTTAGCTAACCGACGGATAATAGAGACGAGAGACCAATATATAAAGAAAACGAAAATAAATAATAATTTCATAACAATGCTATTATATCACAGTGTACTTGTATATTTGTGGGAAATATGAACATATGAATTTCGAGGTCCACCGCTGGACAAAGGCCTTCTACAAAGGGGGGTTGTAAGAATAGGCAAAACGCTTGGCATGCGTGTTGGTAACCGCAGTGGGGGTTGATGTCTCATAAGAAGACGCAGCTCATTTCAGGATTTGCCCCTTAGTTGCCTCCTACGGCATCCTCGGAAAGAGAAGTAGTGGTATTTTTAAGGCCACCACACATTACGTATATAGTGATTACCACACAAATATATCTATGATATATAATCATTAGTAATGATCTGTAAACCATGAGCTGCCGATACGCCGATGTTGTGCAATACACTTAAGACCGTTGAAGCGATGCTACCTATTAGAATAATATTTATACTATACCTGTTGGTCGTATATTGTCTAGGTTCGACGTAGAAGTTATTTATGATTTGTTCTCCTTGCGTATATATTATATTTAAATGTCAGAGTTTTAAAATTAGAGACATTTTAAAACCGTATATTCTCTTGAAATATATTCATACATTTTTAATACTTTTATTTTTTACTAAAACGGTTGGGATACGAATTATCTGTACAATTATAATTTAAACATTCAAAAAATAGTGTGCAAAACATATTTGAAATATAACAAAAAACTATAAGTATTGGATGTCAATTCAGATAAACTATAATTAGACTGTTGCGTGAGAAAAGCTTGCATGCGTGTCTCTGATAAATTACTTTCTTAAACTTCCATTACAATCTGTTTCTTGTTATAATTACAACAGGGATTTAATTATTAGTATTGACAAACATTAGAAACAACGTACGATAAATTAAAGTACACATTTCGTTGACGGCTCTAAAAAACGGCTTTCGCTATGTGGGTAGCTCAATGTTAGTTTTATTGTTTTCTAGCCAGAATAATTTGAGAAAACACTCATAATAGTAAAACTGTTGTAGTGTTTAATTATTATTTAATGAATTTATAGTTAATAAATAATAATAAGAAAATATAATTCAATGAATTGATTATGCACATCGGTTGCTGCAGGTAAAATGGTCATATATAAAAAACGTTTCTATATTCATAACTGAATGTCGTATTAATCTAAAAGCACGTATCTTTCAACCCTAGTAGTCTATTGCTTATTGAATATTGAAAGAACATGCTTGCCTCTAATGCCACCGCGACCGAACAATAAATATTCCTTCAGACGATCTTCGCTCATCACCAAGATAAACAGCGTGGTGGCTTGCAAAGGTTAGGTATTGTGAATGCAATAAATGCACGAGAGGTTGCATAACGACCCGCGACAAACGGTTTGGATGCCCTATGCGGCATCTTCCTAAGATCCCCGCACGTTGATATCAAATACCTACCTAAATTGTTGCTAAGAATTTATTTTGTGGGTCTATTAAGTTACTGTTCGATTAAATATTTGGTATTATATTTTTATTTTTGACATGGCACATTTAAAGTACATTATTATATCACCAAAATCTAGCACATACAAAGTATTCACAAACACATTACAAAATATTCTATCCGTGATCAAATAAATGTCTACTTTTGTATTTTAAGAACGAACTTGTTACTTTTTAAAGTTATAAGATGGACTTTAATTAAAAAGAAACGTCGTGAGACGTATAGGTATAGACGACGTACATAAACCTGGTATACAATAAAATTTTAAAAATGTACATGAAACTCTTCTTAAACTGTTA
This sequence comes from Cecropterus confusis, assembly GCA_018251515.1. NCBI lineage: Eukaryota > Metazoa > Arthropoda > Insecta > Lepidoptera > Hesperiidae > Cecropterus > Cecropterus confusis. The sequence continues at coordinate 3,986 of DWTU01000424.1, read as the reverse complement.
CTGAATACTCTAATGGACTATTTTAAGTTATATAGGTATATTGAGGTATATAGAAATAGTATATTATGACTATTAATACATCATATTCCTTTTGTGACATTTCGTAATTACATACGAACTACAAATACTGATAAAATTACCGATTTAATAACGCCTAACTCGGCTTATGTGTTTAAAAAACGACTTGTTGATGAAGAAGCGATTTCAAGAATATTTATAGTACACGTCCAAATTAGGTAATTACCTCTAAGTCGAGAATTTCCACAGAAAATAATGTTAGTGACATGCCATGTGTGAGGAGCAGACTTTTTATATTTATGAGTATGTGAATGCCGCGGCATTGATTAACCTTTTAGTTGCAACTTAATCCGTTCGTATATTCGCGTGTTTTACAACTACCCATTTGAATTTACATTTTTCTAGTAATTTTCCTTCACTGTCAAGCAATTTTTTTAAGATAAACCTGTCTGTCGGTATTTTAAGTCTAAGATTGGTGTAAGGTGTAATAATAAAATTAATGAATGACTTAGTTTTAGGCCACTCTTGTATATATATTATAATTTTTAATGAATTGATTCCTAAGTCACTTTTATTAAACTTATTTTTTTGTCTTGCTCTGGGGATGGTTATTCTCTCCATCGGGTTGATGTTACATCATAGGATCGCAATTTAATACGGTAGGTACTACGACTCAAACCTTCTCCACTTATTAGACCTATATAATTTATATACTTTCACTTACGATTTAAAATATCTTGAAACATGCAGGAGTAAAAACAAATTCCTGCTATTCCTGCTACTCCTGCTAAACGAAGACTTAAAAACAAATAAACAATACAGGACTGTGTAACATCTCTTAAATGTACCTATACATATTCATATAATTTTGAATTCAATAAACCTAAGTGGAGTACGCAATAAAACTCATAATGTTACATAAATTCATTTTTTGCAGTGGGAAGGGACGAGTCGGGAAACGAATTCTGGACCTTTTAAAAATCAGTCGTCATGATGAAAGTGTTAACACGAATTGATGCCTACAATATTAATACAATGCATACTTAGACTCCATGCTTGAGATAAATTAAACCAAAATGATTTTATATATTTGTGTTTAACTTTTAAAGTTTAATAACACATGTGAGGTGACAAAGTATGCAATTTACACTTCATCGACTAAGTGAAGTATTTAACTATAAGCCTTATAACTGCAGTGAGTGAAATTATGACCATGAAATGGTTAATCCATTGTTCATAATGATATATTATACAAGAATTACTAGGGCGTCTCTTTCGTAACTAAGAATTATTAACAAAGTTAGGCTCGTCTACAAAGTTGTTAGTAAACTTTAGTAACTACAAATTACTGTGATTATTTTGATTTATAATGATACGATGGGCCGTTAGTTTAAAAAGCCTGAGGCTATATGAGGAAACTACTGGAAGCTGGTAGTTATGTTTATAAAAAAGTATGCACAGGGGTGCATGCGCGGATAGCCGAGCGGGACACAAGTCATTTTATAAAAATGTGAACATTTAGAGATGTATGAGATGAATATGAAGTTCACCTAATAGTACGTAGCAACCACTACCTAAGTACATCTATGATTAACCCCACAAATTATTGAAATTTAATATGTGCTCAGCCACAGACTCGTATACCCTTAAATACTAAATTAGCAAGCCTTTCAAGTGTCTCTTCCATTCAACACTACTAAACAGTCTTTAGTACCCTTTTTTCTTACCACTTAGCATAAATGTACCTAGTGAATCCAATGATGAGTAGAAACATACTTATACAAAGTAATTCGTCTACTGCGTTTACAGCCACGCAAAGAAAGCTAACCCCGAAGACTTGCTGTACAAGCTTGTTTAGAGGAAGCCTATACCCGTTGACTTCTATGGACCAATGGACTTTTAGATATAAATAAGTAATTTCAACCAATTTTGAAGAGTTTTTATGTGTTTTAAGAATTTTATTTGGGTGTTACAATGCCTGTAGCATTTAATTGGGTTGTATTTAGCTATCAATTAGTTAAACACGGGAAGACAATGTAAGAGTCGACGAGAGTTCTTATTAAGATTAGACGACGAAACTTCTAACTAAATCTGTGTTTTTCGAAACGATGTTTTTAATAACGCAAGGTTCCCTTATACATATGAAGTTGAAATACATTCTGTTATATGATACACTACAACTATAATTTAGAAATAAATGGAAAAATATATACATATACATACTATATTAAATATATTTTTTAATAAATAAACAATGCATTTGTAATTTGTTTTTTTGGATGATATTCACACAAAATTAGAACCGACTTTTACAATCTAAAATTATTTTTAATTAAAATGCCATTAGAGATGAAAAACCATATATATGCTTTTTTAATTTCAATAATAAATAATGACAAATTATTTATAAGTGACATTTAAATTTTCATTATTTTATTAGTATGTAGTAATTTTTTTCGAAATATAGCAACAATTAAAAAATACGTAACTGATATGAATACGTTTTAATATTTAAAATAACAAATTTTGGTATATTTTATATATTAAAATAGGCAAAATATATGCCTAGCGCTTTGTTTTCACAACTACCCTCTTTAAAAAAAGTGACTAGTTATAATATTATAAGGTGAAAACGACTGAAATAAACTTATTATATAACTTCTATGAAACTTACCGTTTTCATGTTGAAAGTCACTTGTAATATTAAGGTCCGCAAATAAGATATCCCATATGGGATGTACTTAGCCATCTAATCACATGTCCCTTTTATAGAGACGCAGGTTTGTCTAGCCATTGCATGCAGAAGGGGAGCCTGCAACGACTGCAAAGTACAGGGCCGTACTCAGAGCGAAATTACTTGAAGCACAAAAATTGTACATAGAGGTAATGAGTACGAGTCCGTTAGCGATCAACGATGTTCGTGGATTTGCTTGGTTAATTGGGCGATTGAAACCCTTAAATATTTAAGCTTTATTATAACAATAAATACTCATTATATTACAAAATTGAAGTTAGTGACCTACATATTTTAACTATGTATATTAACTAGGTATATTATGACATCAATGTTGAATCTATCTCACTAAATACCCCAAAAGAAAAGTTACTTATAACGTCATGTGCTAGTAAAAGCAACTACTTATCTACCCATTTATTTATAGTTTGATGTTATACGCACTTTAAGACTTTTAATATTAAATAAATAAGAGAGTTCGGCCCTTTGTGCAACATAATATCGTTCATGGTTACAATAGAGTAACCATCGAGTGACTCGTAAAACTCTAGCCCACTAGATGTTATGTACGCTTTACGTCTAAGACACTGTTTAGTAATCATTTTTACCATACTTTATTACTTAAGTGTTTAAGCGAATGTTAACTAGTAAGCAAATTAAATATACATAAAAATATTTGTTTTGGAAAAGACGAAACAAAATTTACGTGATTTCTATTTATTCATTCTATACTTTATACATATTCATTCATATACGAAGTTATACTTTTTGGCGTAATTGATGTAATAATTTTAACCGACTTCAAAAAAGGAGGAGGTTGTCAAATCTACTGTATTTTTTTATGTTTGAAGCTTCGGTACTTTAGTCTGGGTGAACCGATTTTGACAATTCTCGCTTTTTGTGGGGTCCCATTTTAATTTCTATCAGTTCTGACAATGGCATCTATAAAAAAATATTATCTCAAATTTTCATTAAATGGGTGCGCGACAAATACACGAATAACTCAGCTTCTACTGATCCGATAATCGTGAAACTTGAAATGAACATAGGGTATCTAGGAAGAAATGATGTAATGAAAATATGACTTCTCGATTCTGATAATATAGGGGTACTGCTAGCCAAAACCATAAGAGTTAGCAATTTTGTGCCTAGGAATACAATAAGATTACTGAGCAGAGTCATACTATGAAAAATTTGACCTTTAACTCTTCAACCCTGATGATACGGGGTACTT
>DWTU01000423.1:0-17558 GCA_018251515.1 Cecropterus confusis | reverse complement strand
TTGAGGTCGTGTTCCGATCCGGTGGTAGTGTTAAAAAAGTTTTAACTCATAGTTAAAGTGCCCCAGTAGGCCTGTACAAAATAAAGAAATTTCAGTTCAAATAACACTAACACAGTGATAGATTTCGATTCAGATTATGATCTATTTGTTAATGGTTTCAAGGCAGCAAAAAGTATTGACTTTACTAGCCGGGCTGCATTCTCGTCTACTTCCTTTCCAATTCATCCCACTAGTAGTGGAGTTTTTGGTATGCATGCAATTAGACATTGCAATTGTTAGATAGCTGTTGACTTACATATGAGGCAATCACAGTAATCCTGAGTGGCTATACATCAGTAAAATGCTTCAGATACTCCTCCTCTATATAGAGTTAGTTACAAATGTCCATGGGTTGCAGTGACTACTTTCATTTAGGTGGATTGCATGCTCGTTCTCTGTTGGTAAGTAGAAAGCTATCAAATGTTTTTGGTCCGTCAATCTGATCAGAAGTGTTCAGATATTTCGCAAGTTAACACAATAGTCGTTGGAAGGGAAATTGCAATTGGTATATATTTTAGGTGGATATTTCGGTGTATCTAACTTCGCTAAGTAGACTTTTCATTTCATTGAACATTTAGAAGTAACAATGAGATCTCTTTCCAATGTATTTTCTTATCCGTCTGGCCGTTTCATTTCATTTGAAGCAAGTCCGTGGCGAAGTACAATTCCACTTTCAAAACGGGCATTATTTATATAATTGGAGAACCGATTTCAAACAATCACCGAGAGGGACAGCGGTCTATCCGAGTAGCCACTGTCAGAAACCGTTCATGCAGACCGGTGAACGATTGGAAAGCGCTTTAGTTTGGTTTCAAATGGAACCATTGACTTCGTAAATCCAGTTCGGGTTTATAACTATGTTGATCACTTCGTGTGTGTGGCGGTTTCGCCCGCGTTTAAGGAAGTGTAATGTCACATTCAAATTAAAACCATCTACTCTATTAAATATTTCACTTTTGATAGCGTAGATGGATTTTAGTGTCACAAACACTAAATAAGATTATGAACTGAAGCTAAATTGAAACATTTAAATTATGTTTTTGTAATCGCATCAAACAGACGAAAATGCTAGATATTATTTTTATATTTTTAGCATTTTCTTTTTATTTGTAATGCAAATGGTTTGTAGGCTTGTTTATATAACTCATGGTTTCTGCAATACACCGTTAATTGAGGACTCGGGTTATGGCATTATTTTGCTCTGTTTTAATGCTCAGACAGAAACTATAACGTATTTTTTTTTTATTAAAAGTATGTTATAGCAAAATTATACTGCAATTCTTTCTCTATATGCTAATGTTGAGAATTACTTAGGAAAGCTGGTGCCACCCGAGTACCCTTTTTGCAATTAATATTGCTTAGATGTTAGCTTATCATGAATATATCAATAACAATGATAATATCAATAATGATGACCACCGAAAAGTATGTGGTACGTACGTACACAAATGATTTCACAATATTACCAAAGAGTGCTTGCTTTTAAATGAACGAGCTGATGACAGCAGATTGTAAGATTTGTGGCGATTTACGGCTACCTTGTAGGAAAGCCAGGCTTTATACCCGGAATAATGACAGTGATCAATGTAGTGAATTGGGGAAAATGAACGCTCATTTTCGAACCGCCCAATTCCTCGGAATATTTATCAAATGGCCCAGTTTACTCAGCCGTTTTTACAGAAATCAATATTGATTGATGAACAATGAAACGAGTAATAAAGAATCTTTTGTGCATTTTCCAATTTTGCTAACTATTTGGTTCAGATTGGTTAGTAAAAATGTAGGTGACTTTGTAGGGAATAGCTTTTAAGATGTGGACAGCCGTATCTCTTCACGCGGTTAATTTATTAACACCGACCAAGTGTGATGACTAAACAAAACATCCCAATTTAAGGAAGACATGTGTATTAAAAAAGCTTTAATTTGTACGATGGATTCAATAAACATAACTTTGACAAAACATTTTTCAAGGCAAATTGTCATGTCGTTGACCTGACGGTATCGTTAGGCTCCCCCAGAAATGTTTTTCTCATCCCGATTCAAATAAGCATCACAATAAGTGCGATTCGCGATTGTGAACGTGACTAGAATAGCGATTACTAACTATCTCAATACGTCAAAGTTACTTTTGCGCGAAACTTTCCCCTTGATCATTATATTTGGACGCGATTTCAGCGACGGGTGAATATTCGCCTCTGGCCATGACCCTGACCGAAGATGGAAGAATTCCAATATTCCCTCAGTTCGCCAAGTTGAGAAACGCTCATCATTCATTATTTATCTATCATTTTATAGCGATAACTATTTCAAGTAACTAGAGTAACATTTCATTTAGTTTTATAAGGCTTGGATTTAAGTAAACCGCTGCAAAATGTTTTAATATTACTCGAGTGCCATTTTTTTATAACATTTCCACGTTTCATTCTTGCCCGTTTTTATTTCCAGCACTGCAAAAACGGGAATTTAATTTTAATGAGTGAATTAGTGGCGGTAAATATTTCAATCTAATTATTCTTTAACAAACATTTTATAATATTTTTTTTATAATATGGAAGTAGCTAACGAGCATGCAGTACACCTGATGGTCTATATCCACTGCCGCCTTACCTGAGGTACACAGATCAGTTTTTACCCCAGTTACAACTTAGTCCAAGTTTTAACACCTCGGATACGCGCTAACCAAACCCTTCAGAGTAGAACAGAGCTTAATACTGCTGTTATTAAATAGACATACGCGAAGTGGTGGTGCTTGGTGAGTCAAACTACAAAGTTCTCTACCACCGACTTAGTAATTTTGTTAGCTAACGCCAGATAAATCAGATATATTTGCCCAACTTCGTTAATTTACGAATGACTGATTGTTCTGACGACTGGAATCCATTTGTAATAGAAATTAATTAACATGTATTTTTCATTAATTTGGTTATTAATTTAATTTTATAACTGTGAAAGAGACACGTTTATTGATAAGTTGCATTAAGACATAAATTTTCGTTTTAAATGATTTAATGTGATCATTTTATGGATACTCAATGACCATGTTATTACGGATGTAAAATACATTTTATTGTCATTTGTCAAAGGAAATAATAAAATTTGTCATGTACTTTACATGACTATTTTTATCATTTCCTCTTATTAAAGTGCGTATATTCGCAGGCGTTTGTTGATTAGCATTTCCTTCCTTATCAATATGTCATAGGATTATACGACATGCTGTTGATAGCAATCAGCCTTCAGAAGAATTAGCCATACGTTTCCAAATCACTGCACGATGTTAGTAATTAGTTGATGTAAAAATATGCTTACATAAACTTTTCTAATAAGGATACCAAAGAGGATATCCTTAGAAAGGTTATAAGGTTTATGAAAATTATTTACACAAAAATATCTTTAGTCAAATACATAAATGTAATAATCAATTTAAATAATAAGTGACTCTACTACTTTCTGTTATTTTTGGAGAAAACTCTTATTACGATTCAATTTCGGTTTATGTTAGATTTTTCTCATTAAAATTTTTCTACAGAGACGATTCAGGGTCTCGAGAGGAACGCACGGGTTTCCCTTGAGTAATGGCTTAGGTACCTAGAGTACATGGCCCCAGAATTCGCTTCTTTAATCAGTCATTTTGTGACTTTGTTTTTCGAAGTCTTGAAAGGAAGTGACTAAAAGAGCTATTCTGTAATTTGACATTTTAATCTTACGTTAGTGAACTAGTACAAAATATTACGATAGTGAACTAGTTACCCGGTAACCAGGTAGTAGAACTAATAATTCGACCGGGGTACCACCGTCACACCTATTTCTATTGCGAAGCAGTTCTTACGTTTCGGAAGAAGGGTGTGGTGGTTGCCGGCTCACTTATATATGATTCGATCACCTTAGTCCTCAGGAGTAGCAACGCATCTGTGATCGATTACAGATAGTACCTCTCTTCTATATGAAGTTGCTTACAGATGTTCATGGGGGCCGTAACCACTTACCATCAGGTGGACTGCATGCTCATTCGCTACTTAAATCTATTAAAAATAAAAGAAGGAAAGAAAATAATAGTAACCGTAACATGAATGAATAAGAGTCTGTTCTATGAGTATATAAAATTACCGCGGGAATAAATTAAAAACCAATTCTACCGCACGTCCGTGGCGTACGAGCGACAAGCGAGCGAGACAGCCCACGACAGGCGCATAATCGAGTTCCTGCTAACCGCCTGCGGAAATTTACCCGATTCATAATATGCGATAGATACTATCCTATTATGACATCGAATGAATGATCCAATACTGACTTAATGCGGCACATGTCTTATCGAATATGTTTCTCTTATTAAAATGTTCTTAAGTGACTTCGAAGCGATAGAGGCTTGCGAAGAGAAAAGAGGTAATCCATTCATCACGTATATATTTTAATGAATGATAAGCTTGAGAATCTAACATTCAAGCTTATCACACTTCAAGGAATAAATATTCCGGGAAGTTTCTCATATAAAAAATGATATGTACTAGGTATATGGATTAGGTACTTGTCATATGATGGTTGGTCATTTCATAACATTTTTCTTATCTAGAATAGCAAAAAGTAAATCCCACTGAAAAGCACCTGCGGCGACTCACACGGTTGCATATTATTATACGCTTGAGAAAATCGGAATGCAATAAATTTTGTCCGCAAGCTACGAGCGGCACAAAACTCTGAATTTAATGACACACAACCCCTTTGGGCGTAAGTCTGTGGTAAGAAGTCACATATTTCACGATCCACTCTCTTGTCACCAGCATTTTATCTTTGGCATCTTGTGTTATTGGTTCTCAGTTTGTAACTATTATTTTTAAAGCTAAAACGTTTTTTAGTTCAATTCCACTCAGTTCCACCGTCACACCTATTTCAGATAGATAATAGGTTTCTGGCGGACAATATGGATAATATATACTGTAAATTTAATAGTTCGTGTATTTTATTGCTTTCACGGATGTGATAAGTCCAAAAGACATGTTCTTGGTCTTAAAGGGTAGCTAATCTAGCTAGAAGCTATCGAATTCATGACAGGTCCTGACAAGAGCAAAGACCCTTCTTTGTCGCAAGTCGGTCTTAGATGTCCATGCGAGGTTTCTACAAAACTTGTTTAATCTTATGTTGCTTCTTGTTACTCATATTGCTCGTGTTGCTCATGTTATCCTGTATTTGTCAACAGATGTTTGGTATCGAAGCTGTTCGATGTGTGCTCCAAGTCGACGCCGGAACAGATGGAACAGCTCGAGGAGATCCGGATACCGTGGGGCAGCGGCATCGTGGGCTACGTTGCTGAGAGTGGCGAACCTGTCAATATACCTGATGCGTATAAGGTTTGGAGTTTTTTTATTTATTTTTGTATATGGTAGAATTATTTGTGTTCTGATTCAGAAGGCACCACTACCTAACCCATTTTTGGCTAAAAACATTGGTGTTAAGCGTAGCTGTATTCTGGTAAGAAAGGTGTGGTGAGGGAGAAATACTTATTCGAGATGTTCAAACTTAATATTCAGGCATAGCAACGAATTTGTGGCCTACCTTAGGTAAGTCTCTTTTAATCTGGAGTTGACTAAAGTTAGAGGATATAAATGGCCAAAAAAAAATAACTTTTGTAATTCCACTACTGATAAGAATGTACCTTTGACAAATGTCGGCACCAGAAAGTTATTATTTCATCGTCAACACGTTTTCTAAGCATTTTGCACCGTAGCGTCAATCTTAACTTATTCTTGGAGAAACTAAGATTGACGCTACGGCCCACTCCCATATGTAATGCTATAGTAGCCTCTTATACCTTCGGGAACGACTCCGTATGGCAAGAAATATTTGTTTAAGTCTTAAAATCCAAATATATATAACTCTGTATAGTCTATAAGTACATACAATTCTGTAGTTGGGGCACAACACGCAAACCAAACAACTCTGCATCCATTATTACTGTAAAGTTAACAATAAACTAAGTAAAATACATAAGAAAACCTTTATTTTTTTACAAAGATACTCGATCTAGATCTAAAATTTCTGAATAAAGAGGAATATCGATATACCATTAGACCGGTGTATTCAATATTTGACTCGTAGCGTTCAAATGCTTAGTTTTGAAGTGGAAGTGGCGTTCCCAAAGAGAGAATGATCGATGGTTCTATTGAAAGTCAACGAACAGTCGACGACAACGATTGATCGATACATGATTATAGTCATATACATACATTCTTGTATAGTATCAGCTGTGGTAATGACGTACACAAAAAGTCAAAAGACGAAAAAAATGTTTGAATTAATCAATCGGGAAATTGTTCGCAGTCCAGGAAATGTTAGCCACATTTTTTTCATTTTTTCAAATGATATGCATATTTTGCTATGAACTGCTAAAATTTCGTTTGATGTTATAAAATGGATTTGATTAGCTTTAAGTACAAAAAAAATGTAAAAATTGCCCACTACCTTAACCGAATGGGTAGAATTAACAATTAACAGTTAAGTAAAAAATTGCAACAATGCTAGAGAGATACAAAAATAAAAAAATATTGGTAGATGCTGCTGATCTCCTGCATCCATCAATAAGTATAACTTTATAACTGTATAACGTTTTTTAACTATCGGGGGCATTAAAATTAACCCTGCGTATGTATATCAAGTAGTTGAAAAAAAAACAATCAAAATGTACAACTTGTCTCTTTCATTAATACAGATAGACGGATTTGGGGGTAAGCTAGGACCCACCCTCAAATCCTTTTTCATCTTCAAGGGGAGGCCCCGTATCGTAATTTAAAGGTAGTCGAACTCTTTGTGGTTCGACCCTGAAAGATCACCGCCACACCTATTTCATCAAAATAATAGCCGTTTAATGCCTTGCTGTGTTCTGATCTGAAGGGCGTGGTACTCTTACCACGATAGATATACTTATCTGGGCGTTCCTATTAAGTCCACAATAAATCTGTGGCTAAGCTTAAGTAAGACACTGATCTTATCTAGGGTTGGTTATAGACATCCATGAACGGCAGTGGCCACTTACCATCAGGTGGACTGAATGCTCGTTTGCTACTTTTATGTTCTAAAAAAAAAAACTGTGCCACGTGTGTATTTATAATCTTTATACGACATAGATTTGGTTAATCACAAAGTAAGCCACGTGAACGCGTACTACTTCTGTTATACTAACAAATTGGAAACTTTTCACGGAAACCAACACCTCTCGAGATTTAAATCGAAAAAGCATTCATACAGGCGTTAGTGTGATTAAAAATAGACGTGAAACACGCCAGTTTATTTCCCGTAAGTATTTCTCGTAATTCTTAAAATTCACATCGTAAATATTATCTAATTTAGAAACGTTTTAAAATGCCTACTCTCCTTACCTCCACTTCTTCCGATATTCTTAAGCTTATACACGATCAATTTGTTTAAAAAAATTGTGTATTAGAAATAATTATGTCAATCATTTACAGCAATTTGGCGTATATTTTAAGTATGGTGGATAATTTACTACCTAAAATTTCTCATATCGGCTGTGAATGAAATGGCTTGTGAATTGAATAGGGCATTTAGTTTAAAAGTAGATGTATCCTTGGATTTCGTAATATTTCTTTATAATGAATAAAAATAATACGTTATCTATAATATATACCGAACACATTTATTACTAGAAAATTGTTATGTGTGTAGGCACATAATTTGTTGCCTTTGTTTTCCTTTTACTTAGTATCCCTTGTTAAGAAAACCACATTTTCTACTTTGAGAAATAATTGAATTTTTAATCCCAATTATGAAGTTCGCCCTGAATGCGCTCTTACAGTTGGAACTTTGAAACTAGTGCCTGTGGATCTTAAGATGTTCCTTTGAAAAGAAAAGATTCTCAGTTTATTTATTTTTATTCGTTATTTTGCTTTTTTGCGGGTGATATGCCTATAATTCTTTTTCATCCCGCTTCTGGGTTTATCTCATTTCTCTTAATACCTTAGTATATTTCACTATAGTTATTACAGATTGGTCAGTTGTTACAAAAATATATAAATTGGCAGACATGTTTGTCAAAAAACGTAAGCGAAGCTGCTGCGGTAAAAAGCTATTTTTTTATAAATCAACATTGTTTCATGTACATTGTTTTATTCCTGATGGCCATGACAGCATTAAGAGATGCTACTTTACTTGTGAAGCTTTCAAAAACTGACAAGTTGTTGTTGATGGTAGAACTCTTTGTGGTTGGACTCCGAACGCACCACCACCACACCTATTTCTGCCCAATAACAACAGTCCTGAGGGGTAGTAACGCATTTGTGGCTAACTTCTATCTAGGGTTGACTACAGGTGTCCATGGTCAGAACTGGCAACTTACCATCCGGTGAACTGCATCTTATATAAAATGTATAAAAAATTAAAATCATATTATATAAAAAAGTTTTTCAATATAAATATTTTAACTCCTCATTTCTCCAGTTTCATAAAAACCTACCCTAACCGAAGTTGACGTGTACGTGGAGACACTGTGTTAACATCAAATAGAAACTAATACAGACGACGGAGCACAATATGCCAACTTTAACGCACACCCATTAGCCGACGACATGTTGTATACCAGTTCTATGTCGTTACACAAACCATTTATGACGTAGGGGAGTGATAGAATGTTATAATGAAGCCGTAACTCTAATATAATACTCGGCAATAAAATTATCGTAATGGCCCTTGAATTTGCACCTTGACTGCGGTTTTCTATTTTTATTTTAGGACTCCGTATTAACTTGAGAAACTTAGTTAAGACCAATGTCTTAACATTGCAATCAATGTTAGATGTTTTCATTGAAACACATTATTTGACAGTGTAATATGTATTTTACAATTTCCAATCGTTTCCGTAAAGTACGGAACTAAGAAAGGTAACAAATCTTCTATAAACAATGTCTAAGATGCTTTGAAGTGCTTATTATTATATATGTAGATGTTATTTAGAGTACGCTTCTTTTGTCGGTTGTCCGTAAAACCCTTGCGCATTATAATTTGAATATCCGTGCTTTTAAGACATTAAAAAATAACGATTTTACCCAAGCTGGATACTGTATATGTAGGACACGAGTCATGCTTTCAACTTTACGATCTATTTTATTATAAAAGTCCGCACCGCATTTCATAAGACCGCGGAGTCTGTTTTAAGCTTCTTTGCGTGAGGGTGTCAAATTTTATATCTTTAATACGAGTTTCGCAAGGCTCATGTATAGAACCACATCTTTTCCTTGTTTATATTTATAATATTCTGTCGCATTGCGTTTCGCATCCCCTTCGAGTAAGTGTAAAATGTTTTTCCTTTAATTTACTGCTACAATATTTTCGGTATAACTGAAATAACACTGGAAATTGTGTAGTCTTTTACCGTATGAATTTTGTTCATTATTTTTGCACTCTGTATTTCTAAAATGAGTGTATCTTCTGTACATATTTGTACTTTTATTATATACTTTATTACCCAGTGTACTTTATCTACATCAAAAATATGTATTCCAATATTAATCTACCAGTATTCTTTGAGTTCAAAATTAAAAATCCCATCGGAATTTGTTTTTACAAATCTCGTGCTACTTTCACAGTGATTGTCATAATCACATAAAATGTTATGTTTATTGAACTTCGATCTATTTTTAATACATAATTTTATGTATTGTAGAATTCCATAGATATTGTATAAAAAACGACAGTTTTGAGTTTAAAACTCTTAATAATTTCGAAGTAATCATGATGTTAGTACTTGTATTTTGACCGATTTCAAACGTTTTTTCAAACGACATTATTCTGTCTTTTTTCGAAAATAGTTTTCGTTTCTGGTTTCACTTATAATAACGTGTAAATTGCAAGACGAATGCTTTGAAGGTACACAAAGAAAAGAGTAGGTACGCTACGTGGTGTACGCTCGCAAACATAGTAATTCTAATATGGATTGTGTTCAGTAAGCAGATGCAGTATGAATATCAAACCGAGGAAACATTCGTGGGAATGTTTAGTAAAACTTTATTCTTGATTTACTTTATAGTATTAAAACGAACGTTATAGATATACTTAGAAACTGTTGATTTGAATGAAACCCTTCTTTATTGGCGGAACATTATGATTTAACATAGAATGAATAGTCAGCAAAATTGAGTGTACTAATATCTACTACTAGCTTATTCCCGCGGCATCGCGCGCTTCTGTCACATTTACTACGATCTACAGTGATGAATATCCTATGTGTTGATCTAGGCTATAAACTCTTTGCCATATATTAGCGAAATGCGTGTAGTAGTTTTTGCGTAAAAGACTAACACAGGTACATCTTCACAAACTTTCGCATTTAAAATAATAAGACTATGATATTAGTAAGAGAATTCTTGAATATATATTCAAGAATTATATATGTATATATATAATGTGTGTAATCAGGATCTCGGAAACGGCTCCAACGATTTTCATGAAAGTTACAGGTTAGGGGATTTCGGCTCAAGGAATCGATTTATCAATGTTGCAGGTCCGAGAAAAACTCGGTTCCCAAGATATAGGCATTTGAAAAAAGTAAAAACTCTCTCTACTCGATACTAGATGGAGCTCTCTGATGCTAGAAATTAATCCTTTCATAAATACTGCTATATTGTCTTTCAGCGATGCTATTATTTATTTGGGAAATATATTATTATATTATTTATTTTGTGAAACTTTTCATTGACGTACGTGTTCATATTTGATAGTATCTCACCGTCCGCATCAATTATGGTTTTTCTACTCATCAATAGATGGCGTCAGTTTAGATAAGTTTGCTATCGGATGCAATTCATACTAAATATAGTTTTCAAAAAACACGTTCTACCAAAAACAGAAAACCGAGCGAAGCTCGGTCAACCAAGTACTTTAATTAAATCTGCATGACGCCACGAGAAACTTGAAGAGTGAAGCTCAGTTCCCCACGTATATTTTTAAGTAATGGTTGTTTTGTTCATACTAAAAAATGCTTCTTGGATTTTTCCTCTTGGCCTTTTGTATCGATATCATCTAAGTATTTGTGTCACATTACAAAGACGGCTCGTTCGAAATATAAATCAATCGGTCAATGTCTTCGGTGACGTTTATTTGATTCGTACCTTCAAATGAATCGTTTATTGCAAGTTGTGTAGGTGCGAGACTCAATTTGGTGATAGATTGTTTTTCGATACACGTTATTGTTTAGATTTAGTTTTTATAACTGTTAATGTCTTTTCATAGCTAAGATAAATTCCTAGTTCATGTAGGTACCTTACTGTTTATAAATTTGTATTTTATATCTATATAAATTTCAGTTTTTTTTTTGAGGAAGACATTAATAATATTGATTGATTTCCGTGTTCATGGTTTTATTCGTCGTTTCATCGTGATACAAATATACATATGCATTTGTGGTGTAGGTGTATTTGAAACTCTTTGTTATTTTTTCGCGTATAAATTACTGATTGGATTTCGCAGAAATTTCGCACACAGTTTATGGCCTGGATTACAGATATTATACCGGGAAGCAGACGGAGCCGAGGGAATAACCTAGTTATTTATATTCTTATCGTTTTTAAAGATAAAACGTGATTTGAAGTATAAATAACATGTACATCTCACTGCAGTTTATTATTACTCAAAATAAAAATAAATACAGTTCTGTAAACACAATTTAAACTTTTTCAAACTTATAATCGATACGTTGTTTTGCTTCAATTCGGTTTTTGTATTTCTTTGTTTTAATCCATTTAATTGATAGTCGCACTGTTGGAACGCGCTAGCAAATAACACAAAACAAGGACCTAAATCGAACGAAACGACCATAATAGTATTAGGGTACCTTTCCACTGCCGGCGAGGTACGTAAGCGGTAGCGATGGTAAGCTAATAACTTTCTCACACTTGCAACCGCGACGTATTCCGCTTCAGCGAGCATGTCTATTCCCTTAAGATAGTATAAGTTTTGCTTATACAACCTAAGCTGTTGAGTTTAGTATATAGACGTTGCTTTGTTTTAACTTGATGGATATGATAAAGACACAATCATTCAAGTTTTCAAGGAGAGCAATGTATCGGCCTATCCCAGTCAAATCTAATCCTTTTCACAGCTTTTAGAGATGTCTATGGGTGGCAATGAGTTTTTACTATTAGCTGGTCTGTAGGTTCATGTGTTATTACAAAATATATACGCATTCGTAGGTGTTTTCGAGTTTTCCATGTCTATTGAATATTCATTTGGACAATTCACAATTTTCCGTAATTCTACAAATGTATAATAGCTTTGCTTCGTGTCGGTAATTTTGACAGGAGCTCAGCTGTGGTATGAAAATAAAAACATCTTATTGGCACTTTACGCAGCTTAGCACATATTTGATGGAGAAACACTCTATGTTACGCTGTGCGTCCATTTATCGTTATAGGTTTAGAGCAAAAAGAAGTGCCTTTTGTGCAATTAAGGCTGTCTGTCCGTCACATCGTTATTTATCAGAATTTGCATCCATTTGAGCTTTAAAGTGTGGATGGGCCATCAATTTGGAAAGCTCCGGAATTAACAAGCGGCGGGTTGAAAAAAGATTAAAACTATTCATGGCCGATATCGGTCATCGGTCAGTAATAGGTTTGTTTGGGCATGTGATTTGATTTTGTTAGGGATCTGTGGTTATTTGTTGTATTGTTGTGTTCGAATTATTGTTTTTGTTTCAATTAAAGTCGAACGAGCGTGCAGTCTATCTCAAAGTAAATCCTATACTGAACAGAATTGCAGTTTTACGGTTATTTGATCACGGATGAGATGCTACATCTAAAGGCAAAATTCGAACGAGTTTAGACATTTTTGAGAGCAAGAGAAGAAACATTCTTCTCTTCGTTTTTTTACGTGTGGAGACACCTGTTAACTCAGAAATATATAGAAATATTTATATTGTTTATTTAATAAGGAGAATGTGTCATATTTCTGGACATTTCTAGAATTACTTTATAAGTATATTTCAGATTAACTAACAACACTATTTACGGTCTATATTTGGCGTTTAAAAAACAAGCTCAGAACATTATTTACGAAAACGAGTGTAATGAGCCTAAGATTTCGGAGCGTGATGAATGGGAAGTTGTCTGTCTATTCGAGACGAATGAAATATTGCGTTCACTGAACAACTCGCGTCGGTCACTGACTCACTTCGAATGAACGGACCCATTCAACGCTAAATCTAACGTAGACTTTGTCCGAACTAAAGTAATGTATCTTATTAGGCGGGGCCATTAGTGTTGTTTCTTCCATTTTGGTACTGTATACATTATTAAAATATTTGTTTGGATGCTATTGTATTCTTATTGCGCGTACCAAAAGTAATAAAACTCAATAACGATACGGAATATTGTGATGGGATTAACAAAGAGGCATTTAGTCTTATAAAAGTGTACAGTGTAAATTGTACAAAGGGCCAATGGAAATTCTGCCAATTGCCGATGCCAGTGTTTATCAACTTGCGGGTCGCAAACCTCTAAGGGTTCTCGATGCCTCTGTAGTGGGGTCGCAGAGCAGAGGTCAAAAGAACTGAGTTACTTTAGTAAGAAAAAGGTAACAAAATTATACTCGTTACGTTACGCAATTTTTTTTTGATACTAGGGGAGTCGTCGAAATTGAAAACACTGTCCTATGCAATTGTCCATAAAGGACCAAGTATCAATAATGTCATTTTATGTGTCAAAATCAAAAAATAAATATTACTTACATGCTTCTAGTGGAGTATGCGTTGTTATTTTTTTTTAAATACTTGATGGTTAATGCTTTTTAACACACGCTCACAATATGCTTATTCGGTATTACCAATACAGCTTGGTATGTTTATTAAAAAATGTATTAATTAAAAAGAAACACTTTAACTAAAAAATATTTGCATCGTGGTTTCATAAAACAATACAAGTTTTTTTCTGTCATTTTTTGAATAATTTTGTTCTAGAACCGTCGTTCATAATTATGTTACTTAGTCAATGTTTTGTAACGAATAATTCGGGAAGCCTTGCACAAACAAAATAAATAAACGAGTTTATGAATTTAAAATGCTCCAAACGGAGTTTGTAATAAAATTACTTTTAATTTGTTTTTAATGATACACCTATCCTATAAAATGTTTATTGGTATGACATATGGATTTTTCTCAAAATTTGTGTTACAAACACACAACAAACGTATGTCATTGTTATTAAGTCGATGTTTGGGCATGAATAATTCGTGAAGCCGCCGCTGAATAAATGGTACGCTATCCATTTTCGTACATACCATGAATTAACTTAAGCCTTTCGTATAACCCTCTAGGCCTCCATATATTAAATTATCCTCGTATCACTATCCGTTTATTAATGATCTGCTTTAATAAGGTATTCATATTATAGAGACGATTGTGATAATGTATCTATGTTCGTTACTCTTTCACGCAAAAGCTACTAGGCGGATTTCGCTAAAATTCGGCCACATGAAGGTGGTAGAACTTTATGTTTCGACTCCTGAAGCACCACCACTACCAACAGTGTTATTCGTTTCTGTGTTCTGGTTTCTGGTGTGTAAGAGAGACATACTTTTCCGAGGCATTCCATCTTAGCTCTCAGGGGTAGCAACGTATCTGTGGCTAACCTTGGGTGAGACTTTGATTTTACCTAGGGTTGATTACAAATGTCCATGGACGGCAGTAGCCACTTACCATCAGGTGGGCTGCATACTCGTTTGCTATTTACATACTATAAAAAAACATATAGTTAATGACCTGGATTAATACATATTCCATGTATTAATCCAGGTCACTTTATACCGTGGGAAATATGACCGAAGTGGGCGGAGCCGCGGGAATAAGCTAGTAAGGTAGGGGAGACCGGGAACAAAAGTAACGGATCGAAAGTAACAATCGCTCTGTAGGGTTATGCAATAGCCAAACATGGCTTTGCTGCCGTTAGGTGGTGACCGGTAATGCCACCCTCACCTTCATACAGTCGCCAGGCGCACCACGCACTGTTAGGTTGTGTGAGAGGACCTAAAGTGTTTTCGTTAGAAGTACAAAATGTTACTTTTGTACCCGGTGTCCCCTACTATTGTTTATGTCTCTGCATGATTGTATGTGTATCTGCTTTATGTACGTTATAAGTGTTATTGATATTTATAATTTTTTTCTTTGAAAAATTTTTGATAATTCTAAGTGGTTTAGAATAATTACGTATAGTGTAGTCTATAGTATAGTTACGTACGTACTTACGTTTAGTAGTAGTAGTTTATTAAAATGCTAAGTAAAATACTTCACTCAGTAAAAGAACTCAGGTTAGTTTGAAAACAATAAACTAAGCTTTTATTACAGGTATTGTTTTTAGCTCATCAAATATGTTTATTGTTTACTACAAAATACAAAGCGCAGTACGAGTAGTTAGGACATTGCTATTGTTATAACACGTTTGCATAACTTGCGTTGCTTTGAACTGAACGCACCGTACAACGTTTTTAATTAATAAGCAAGGAAATTGTTATCTTCATTTCTAAAGCAACGTAAAAAAAAAAATATTATTTTTTATTAAAAAGTACTATTACTGAAAACATACAATTGTCTTTTAATTACATAAGAATTGTTTGAATTAATGTTGAACATAATCAGTTATATTTTTTGTAGATGGTATAACTTGCAATCTCTCGCTAAGACCTTCCTTTAGCTAATATTTTATTTGTATTCCGACCATGGCCTAAAAGTGCCATTGAATAGCCTTTAGTAATTGGCTTTCCCATATTCGTCTCGCTTCAATTGTCGCTTGTTACGTCCAAGGTTATTCTTCCATCAGATTAATTCATCTCATCCAATCTATCTCGAATCCGCATGCCACACTATCCGGAACATCCACGTCACTCTGGCTAAACTCCAAAATACTGACCTTGCCGCGATTGGCAATTCGTGCGTTTGTACGCGCGAGTCACTTGTTTGTGAAAACCAGGATTTTATATGTGTAGGTATCCCGTTCAATCGGACGTATTTGTATAGTAAGTATTGGGTTTTGAAGTGCGCGCATTGCTAATGTTTGGGAAAGTAACGATAACGTAAAGGAAGATAGATTTTTTTAATAGTATGGAAGTAGCAAACGAGCATGCAGCCCACTTGATGGTAAGTGGCTATTGTCGCCCATGGACATATGTAATCAACCCTAGGCAAGATCAAAGTCTCTCCTAAAGTTACCACAGATGCGCTGCCACCCCTGAGGACTAAGATGGAATGCCTGGGAAAAGTATGTCTACTTTACCACACCCTTCAGACCAGAATATACAGCGCATAACACTGCTGTTATTGGGCAGAAATGGGTGTGGTTCTGGTGCTTCCGGAATCGAACCACAAAAAGTTCTACCCCCTTAAAGTATTATATTAATGTAGATCTTGTCATCGATATGATACTTGGAAATGTCATAATGCGGGTTTTCAAAATTTCTATTTTTTTTTTTTCTATTTTTCTGTAAAACTAGAGTCGAGATAAAAATACGATTCCTCGGTGCAAAGATAGAGTGTTTATCTTTACACCGAGAAATCGTATTTTTTATTCAAAGAGGTAATGAGCACTCTCATTGGTATGTATACTATATATAGGTCATGTAGTACCTATATTGGTAACTGCTTATTTAATTTGGTAAATGCTTATTTAATTTCATTGAGTACATGTACAATTTTAAAAGGTAAATCTTTTACATAAATGACCCCGCTTATCTCATTACATATTATGATGCTCCAATAAACATATATTTTTGTGTGATACTATATCTGTCGATGTTAATGTACGATGAAAACAATTTACTTATGTCTGTGTGTAATAGCTAGTCAGACATACTACAACGGTTCTTGATTAAATTAATCCGACTTCGAACCGTGATGTGCAGTAACTAAATTATTCCTAGTAATTTCATGTTAGAATCACGGTTAGCTCTGGTGTAGTGGTTTAGTGCGTTGAATATACAACCCGGCTGATGGCTGCTGCGATTGCCAAATGGGCTGTGAAATCGATACGCAGTGCTCCGGCGTAGCGCATATATACAACAGTAGCTTTTGCCCGCGGCTTCGCCCGCTTCGGTCATTTACCACGATAAAGAGAATTCTATTTCTTAATCCATTTCATTAACAATACGTGTGACAAATTTCAGCCAATTCGTATAAGTCGTTTGTACGTGAAATGGTAACAAACACACGCGCATCCTCACGTACATTCGCATTTATAATATTTGTAAGATTTAATTGAATAATGTTTGTAAGTAAATTAAAGTGTATCGAAATATATCCGCGTAAAACAAACTAGATGCTTTCCAAAAAAGAAATCGAAAAACAATGTAGATTCTGTTTTGATAAATAGTTGCACAGCTATCAACCGAGACTTAAATCTGCATCGCCTCGATTAAATAATGGATACGCGACTATTCCAGACCGTTCGTCTGCAGCCGAAACTATAGAAATACTCTTCTTACTACACTATACTATGGATACTGTACTAATATTATAAAGTATAATAATATAAAGT
>DWTU01000422.1:0-17561 GCA_018251515.1 Cecropterus confusis | reverse complement strand
AAAGATCTCTCAGGTGTGTAGGTTTCCTCACGATGTTTTCCTTCACCGTAAAGCAGTGATAATTAACTTCTAATACGATAATTTTAGAAAAATACAATTGTATAGGTAAGATAAAATTACATTATACGTCTGTTACTTTGAATTCAGATACGGTGAAATTCCCAACAAATAGTTTATCGATTGGCTACATAGAACCGGAATGGTGGCCCTTAACCGGCCCTCAAAAGCTAGAACAGTTAACTAACGGTACTGGACCTTAATTGTAAACATGTGTTTCGCAATTTACACATATAGGGCCGCCTAGTACACGAATGATTAGTGAATGACGTCATTTTAAAAATAAGTTTTGTTTTCGAAGCAGTGTAGGTTCGAACAGCTGTTTAATATTCATTTATTTCTTTAAATAAATGCAAGAAGCTGATATATTTATAGTTCTACTGCAATTCGTTTAAAATACCACAATAATCATGTTATGATTGAATCCGTGAGGTCTAAAATATAATAATAATAGAATAAGTGGTAGAACTTTTTTGGTTTGACTCCGCAAGCACCACAGCCACGTATTCCTGCCTAATAACAGCAGTGTTAAGCGCTGCTGTCTTTTTGTACAGGGTGTGGTAAAGAGTAATACTTATATATCATAGATGTTCCAATGAGTTCGGAACTCAGCAGTTTGATCTTATCTGGACTTTATTACAGATATCATTGAACGGTAGTAGCCACTTACCATTAGGTGGACTACATATCGTTTGCAACTTCAGTGTTATAAAAAAAACTACTATGCGTTAAAAATACTAACATGACGTCTCCTTGTATAACCCTGTCTATATATGAAAACCTTGAGGTCTGAACGCATTGGGATGCGTGCAGAGCTCTAGGTTTTCATATATAGATACACAAAATCCAATTTCGAAGTATTTGTTATTAACATACCTAATACTTGGAAATTGGATTTTGTGTTAAACAGATTGTTTGTTTTTGCTATTTCGTTGTACGTGAGAATTGAGGAAAGTTTGTTTATTTCGAATATTATTGAACACGAGTCATAAGCATTGAATTGGGCATTGTTTGAAAAACCGTTATTGGTGATGGAACTTACCGTTATTAGCTGTTACTTTCTATTCGATAACAGATGGCGTTATTAAGGATAGTTCGCAAGTTGAATAACTTTCTAGGATTATTCGTATTTAAAAAATTATTTTCACGTATGATATGTCCGTGTGTATTTTTTAACATCAGTCATTAGTTTTTTTATCAATCAGGTCTTAAAGTTGGCCCGTTTTATATTACTTTTATTTGTTTCAGAACGCTATAAAAGATGGCGCTGAGTTCTATAACTCGATTCTTCTTATTATTATTAGCAGTACACTATGGAACCGCAACTAACTTGTTTAGATGTAAGTATTTTATCTATGCAACGCTAAATGCAATTTATATGTTTTATGGGTTTAAATGTAACATTTTATTAATTTCGTCTTGTACTTTGCAGCAAAAAGGCAAAACGGTCCCCCCAATATTTTCTCTATAGGAAATGGAGAACAATGTACAGGTTCAGATAGATCAACCGGCGGTGTTTGTCTGTCTAGAAATCAGTGTAACACACAAGGAGGCAAAGCTATTGGTTTTTGTGGAGTATTTGCAACGTGTTGTTCTTGTAAGTAATTTAATAAAATTTTATATCAAATTTCAATAGTAAATATTTAATTAATTGATGGATCACTAGATGTCGCTATTTTCTTTTTCAGTAAATGCTTGTGACATCAGGACAAATACGAAAGTGGCAGTTTTTATCAATCCCCCGCTCAGCAAAGAATCATCAGGTCTTGAATGTTCATACAGTGTGGAAATAAACAATAATAACGTGTGCCAAATAAGGATCGACTTCGAAACGTTTAATTTGGCGCCACCAACTACTGTAAGTTTTTGCTACTCGATACTAGATGGCGGTTTGTCAGAGAATGGAAACATTTTATTAATTAAAATCATTTTATTTTTATACTCTCAGGTCGAACCAGTAGAGAATGTGACACAAAGGCCAGGTTATATGTGTAGAAATGACATTTTCCAAGTTGTCAATTTGCAAGGAAACTCGGAAGTTCTTCCTCCACTTTGCGGTGATAATAGTGGGCAACATAGTAAGTTTTTACATAAATTTATTACGTATCATATTATCATATTTAAACTCATTATTATTGTAAAATATAAGGCACTATCGTATAACTATACCGTATATCGTTAACTTCTCGAGGTTATGTTCAATGTTAATTTAATAAAAATAAATTTCCCAGAAAGGAATCGCTATAGTAGACTAAATAAGTTTCAATAAAGTGAAGCTATATATGAAATTCCTAAAATACCTGATCGAAACCGACTGTTACGATCAGATATTTATATTTACTAAATACGTTAATAATATTTTCAGTTTACACAAAAGTAAACGCTTCCACCAACAACCGCGTGTTGAACATGCGTTTCAACATTGCGGACAGAATCTCGCAGCCTAACCTCCCACAGGCCACCTGGAAGATAAAGATTACACAACTCGAGTGCTTCAACACGCTAGGGTGAGTATTTTATAAACTATTGATTTTATTAATGCTTATAATAACAGTAGAGCTAACATAAAATTGGCCATATCTTCAACAATCTATAAATTAAATAATTTATACTGATAGTAACGGTGCTGATTATATTTCTATATTTGTGTTATGTACATCTTCAACAATCAATAAAATAAATAGTTAATACTGATAGTATCGCTAATTATATTTCTATATTTATCTTATGTACATCTTTATGTGTTTGTAAAAAAAAATAAGAAACTTCAAACTTCTTTACAAACAATAGTCAAATAATAAGGTCATTTGTACTTTCAGAGTGTTATTTGTAATAAAAGGTAAAGTAAATATTTCATAAATTCAAAAAACAATAAAACCCTACTAAATTGTGTGTATAATTGTCCTCGCTAATGTTTTACTATGTCTTAATATGCATAATCGACAAAAAAAAACTATATGAGTAGCTTAGTACCTTACATCATTACTTTATATATTATTACCAAATACAAAAATGTTAAGGTTCTATGACTTATAACCTGACTTCCTCGATAGATGGCGTTAGTTGCAATTTTTAGTAATGCTACTGCCTACTAGATGACGTAAAAAAAAAACAGTTACCATAGTTCGTTTTTTATTAAATGGTTAATTTAATACTACGTTGCAGGAAATACCGAGACGGACTATTTGAAGCTATAACATCTTCTTTGCCCTCTACTCCACTAACATCCACAGCTGACAGAGACGAGTATCTCATTGGTAAGAAACATCATTAATCAGTTTTTGATAAATATATGCGAAATAAAACTATGTAAACGGTTACTTTCGTAATTCTTTTACTTCTTACTTTTCTTATTAAGGATTGAAAAACACAACAAACACTCGTAACCGTTCCTTTTTTTAACTCACTATAGAAATCTGTATATAATAATTTAGATTAAAATTTCTTCAATTGATATCAATTTTACTTTTGTCATAAAATGCGTCCCTAGCAATTCGCTTTATTAAATTGCAATCCTTCAATTATAGGAACTTTGTTTTATAAAGTATGTATTTACTTTTAACGACAAACGATCAGGCGATTATAAAAACAGATACATTATTTTATAGCACCTCCCGGCTGTCTTCAGTACTATCCTGATAGAACTGGATTCTTTGAATCTTTCAATTACAATCGAGGAGCTGGGCCCTACATAGCTAACTTGGCTTATGCTACCTGCTTTAAGAGGACTCCAGACGTTTGCGGTGTTAAGTAAGTATTATGGTCAAAAAAATCTTATTTTTGTTAATTAAAAATATGCCATGTAGTAATAAGCACAGCTCCTTCCTGTAAGATGACTTTGTTAAAGTTTTTGATGAAAGAAATTATTTTTTAAACCTTATATTCAGTACAGCTATTCCTTACTAAATGGCGTAATAATATATACAGATTTTAATACAAAATTTTATATAAGAAAGTTAAGTAGAAAAAAAAGTATGAATTTAAATTTTATTTATAAAAATTAGTACAGCTACTTCCCGTTAGATTCCCGCTTTAATATTTTTAATTAAAATTTTGCAAAAGCTTACATTTAGTACAGCTATTCCTTACTAGATGGCGTTTATAATATAAAAAGTGCGGGTTTATGCAACACATATATTTCATGTGATTTAAGGATTTTAAGTTATGGCTGACAAATTTGTTAGTTACACAAAGGAGATGTAAAATTGACATCTACTTTGTGTAACTAAATAACAACTAAATAAAAAAAACTTTAATTGCTCATCAACAAGTGAAATAAATTTATCCATAGATTAACTGCGGCAAACTTCGACATGGCGTACCGCGAAGAGAACAACATGCATCTCGACACAGACTGCCAGATCAACCCCGTCACGCAGGGGTCGCCACAGTCTGAGGACTACCTCTTCATCCCCGAAGCTGAGACCGCTGATGGCCTCCGCGGCTCGAAGTTTTGTGGGAGCAGCGCTACTAATCAGATTATTGCTTGTGAGTATCCACGTTTATTCCGTACTAGTCAATTTACTCCTGCTTCGACATAAAAATGGTCACCATCCTTATATAGTATATAAATCATATAGTGTGTATATCGAAATCAAGAGTAGCCTATAAGTTGACCAGGTGAATAAGCTACATCCAGGCAAAATTTCATGTCAATCGGACCAGTGGTTCTTGCGTGATTGAGTAACGAACAGATACTGACACACACCATCTCAATTTTATATATTAGTATATTATATCGATGATAAGTTTACTTTTTAATGCGTTAGATCCCTTCGTGGTTCAATTACAAAAGCACCACTTCTACATCTAGGAATAATATATATATATTTTTTTTATATTATGGAAGTAGCAAACGAGCATGCAGCCCACCTGATGGTAAGTGACTATTGCCGCCCATGGACATCTGTAATCAACCCTACGTAAGATCAAAGTCTCAACTAAGGTTAGCCACAGATGCGTTGCTACTCCTGAGGACTAAGTTGGAACGCCTCGCAAAAGTATGTCTCCCTTACCACACCCTTCAAACCAGAAAACGACAGCGTACAACACTGATGTTATTAGGCAGAAATAGGTATGGCGGTGGGGCTTTCGGGGGCGAACCACAAAGAGTTCTACCATCTTCCAAATATGGCTCCGTTCTTCGTCTCAAATATGGCTCCGATCTTATCTAGGGTTGGTTACAGATGTCCACGTGCAGCAGTGACATGAAATGAAATATCTTTATTTTGTATAGGCAAAAGAGAGAGAGGCTTTACAAATTGTCAGTTACAGTATTTCTAACCACCAGTAACCACTTTTCATCAGATGGACTGCATGTTCTTTCTCGTCTTATATTATACAATAAAATTATCGCAAAATATTATAATTATAATAATACTTTCATATTTTCAAAATAATAAAATGAAAAACGCAGAAAAACGGTTTCAGTATGCGTCCCTCATACTTGAAACCATTTTTGAAACTTGAGCACTTTAATTTTAAACTTATTTGTATTTGTATATCTCGATTATCGTGTAAAGGTTAATTTGTTGTAATTGGGACATTCACTCTAAAGTCAGGGACCCTAATATTAAGTTTTCAGGCGACTGGCTTGACATTCTGTGACACATAACAAAGTTAACGTGACTTTATTATGTTGGCGTAAATATAATATGTAAATCAGAGTTCAATGGCCCAAATGTAGGGGTACCGCTCTTACTCGTAATCAGGGTACTTTTACCCTCCATAATCGGGGTATAATTAATAAATATTCTTTAAAACATATGGTTAGAACTTCTCGTAATTCGCATGTGTGATTTTTTTATACGGAAGTACAAAACGATGCAGTCCATCTGTTGAAGAATGGCCACTACCGCCTATGGACATCTATAAACAGCCTTCGATAAGATCAATGCCTTGCCTGAGGTTAGCAGCAAATGAGTTGCTACCCCTGAGGAATAAGTTGGAATGCTTCAGATAAATATATCTCCTTTCCCACACTCTTCCGACCAGAACATAGCAATGCATAACATTTCGCTATATTTTGCAGCGAAAAACAAGTTTAAGGCTTCATAAGATCAGTTACATACTTACACTTGTCTTACGCTTTACGCTCGAAGCGAAAGCGAAAAGCGAAAGACACATAGAACGAACGTTTCGTGGCCCTCGTGTTAGAACAGCGTTTTTGTTAGATCTTTTTCGTGGTCGAGTGGTCAATATATGTAATGTAGTTATACATTGTAACAAAAAATAACAAGGAAATCGTACGATAATGGTAGGTGTATACACACTGAGCTGTTATCTCCGATACAGACATGTCTATTTATTTCTGAAAATAACATACACCTACTAACCTTAAAACCATACGGTAACTCTCGACAGAGCAAACCTTTACTAAATATTAATACAAGTACTTAAACTTTTGCCATTAGTTCATACATTACCACTAAAAGTTTATTGTATAACACAAAAACGGCCTAAATTATTAATTATTTTGGCTCTACTATTTTACGTACGAATATCCTTGCTTAATTGTGTCATTGTGAACTTTTTGAAGCGAAACTTCTTTAGAAACATTCTAAATAAGTTCTAAAAGTCCATGAATCAAAAATGCCACACGTAAAAAAACATGAAAACATAAACGATTTCTACACTCATAGCCCCACAGTAGGATTTTCTCCGGTGTCGTAGATGCCATGGACACACAAAGACGAATACATAAACACCCAGACCCAGAACAGAAATCTATACTCATCTTTCAGATGCCTGTCTGGCCGGGGATCGAACCCGGGACCCACTGCGTGTCAGACCGGTATGGTGACCGCTCCGCTTCGCGGGTCGTCAGATAAGAAATAAACACTTAAATATATAGGATGAAGTCGGCGAGAGAATGAGTTATAATACATTACACAGTATATATGTAACATATGTAATATTATATTTACATTACAGTGTAAAATATATTTTAAGCTTGGTTAACATACAATGAACCTCACATCTATCGTAATACTCTACATCCATCTCAATCTCTCGTAGGCTACTTTTCAGAAGCTTCACTTCTATTGTGTATGAATGGCACACACACTTTATTGTACAAAAATGTTGTGGAAAATGAGCATATAGTCCCCTGATTGTCAGTCACTGTTGGCTGTAAAGATCTTTGATCAACAATAAATAACTAGAACTAAATAGAAGAGCCACATCGTTCGTAGGGCAGATAACCGATGAGGGAGAAGAGTCCTCGAATAGAGACCACGTCTGAACAAAAGGAGTGTAGGCAGCCTCCCGACCAGGTGGACTGACCTGAAGAAGACGACGGGTAACCGCTGGATTCAGATGGTTCAGGACCGGTCGGAGTGGCGCCGATTAGGGGAGGCCTATGTTCAGCAGTGGACTTTCAAAAGCTAATAGATAGATAGAAATAGAAGATCCCTTCTTGAGCCTACAGTACATTAGGCACAAATTTTGTTGACTAAGTTTGAGGTTTTTAAAGCTATGTGTCACTGAATTTTGTACAGTACCCTTAGTCCGAGTTTAATAATTTCCTTAAAACAATCATTCTTTTCGTATCGCCCATCATTTCAAAGTACAATGCAAGGTATGACCAAAGACCAAACGTAAACGTGCTATGTTCATTGCAGGTAAATTGTTTTGAGGAAACGTAATAAACTTGTACCTGAACGTACTTTGTACCTTGTACTAGGGATAAAGGTTTGGGAAGGGATTTTTTTACCAGGTGTAGTTCGACCGCGGAGGAACCACCGCCACGCCACGTAGCGCCAGTTCGTGTTCTTGTTCACGAAGTTCACGAAATTCTTGCGTTTCGGTAGAGGGGCGTTGTTGTCGGTTCACTTATATACTCGTATAAGGCGACCATCTTATTAGTTTGGTGTAGCAATGCATGGTGATCGACTTCAGCGAAACCCCTTTTATACATGAAGTTGCTTATAGATGTCCATGAGCGGAAGTCACCACTCATCAGGTTGACTGTATGGTCATAAAAAAAGAAGTAAAAATTCTATGTTTCGCTCTAACAAAATTTACAATTTCCCATCCACATCGGCCAGACCGGCGGCGATACGTATTCAAATCGACATGAATACGTTAAAGTTGAATGCCCTATGTATTGAATACCGTATCCTATCCACACAATGACGGAAAAGTGACGGCTTTTCGCGGGTTGGATGGAACTCGAGGGCCTCGTTATTTCGCGTGACGTGTGGCGGGCGTGAATCAGCTGATTTTTCTCAGGGATCCCTATTTGTAACTTGTAAAAGCAATGTGGAGTGTTTGAATTCCATTCCCTAAGCTTGTATTTCCCAGCTGCAGAGCACAAATGGGTTGCTACCTCTGATGAATGAGGTGGCATTTGTCATATACGTAGGTGCTCTGTTTCACATTGTTCAGTCCAGATATTTTTATAACTTATAAGTTAAACCACAAAGGTTCCCCCCTAAAAGCGAATGATAAAATATAAGGTAGGTATCACTTTTGTGATTGATTTCATCATTTGTTCTCTATTGCTGTCAAACACCTTGTGAACGTACAGAACCTATAAACTATTTTAGGTGACTCACACATGATTGATTTCGTATATTAAAGATGCGAAAATATCTTTGCAAAAGAGTTTTATGTAACGCCAGAACGCTTTTTCGCTAACTTTGTTGACTGTCAGACAACTCCTCAGCGAATTTCGTTATATTTTCAGCAGGTATATTTTCGTATTTTCTGATATATCACGTTTCAATGTCAATGCACTCTCAGCTCTTTGATGTAAAGGCCTACATAAAATATGTTTAGATGAGACATGAAGAGCTATTTACTCATCATAATGTCTTAACACGAACGCGCGTCGGCGTAAAATTGCTATTTAAATATCAGAGGCGCTTAATTTATTTTAATAATGGAAAGAGCTACGAACTACGGGTGCGAGACTGTTTTTTAGAACGAAGAAAATACTATTCGGATTTATAAAATATATTCTTTATTGATCGATAGTTAGAACGTATGAACTTATTATCGTTGAAAGTCATTAAATAAATTGAATTAATTTTAAAATATATCGCAAGTTTCAGAGCGGCTCTCAGCATTCAACTCGTGAACGATATGTATTATATTATATCAATAGGGGTCAACCAATTATTGGTCGCCAATAAATCCGTCTTTTTTATCACATTGACGTACCAAACGCATGCAGTCCACCTGATGCTAAGTGGTTACTGCCGCCCATGGACATCTGTAAGTAAATTCATATAGAAGAGGGGTTCTGTCTGAAGTCGATCATAGACGCATTGCTGCTCCCGAGGGCTGAGATGGTCGCCTCATATATAAGTGAGCGGGCACCGCACCCTTCCAACGAAACGCAAAAACCACTTCACGCTAGAATTAGGTGTGGTGGTGGTACCTCCCCAGCCGAACCACACTGGTTCTACCACCTGATAAATTACCACCTGTTTATGTGGGAGATCCAAATGAGTTTTTACATCATCACTATCTCAGTTTATTGAAGCCGCAGTTATGATTAAACTGAAGTGCACTCGTTTTTCCTAACGTTAGTTTATTTTCAGGAACTCCTTGTTCTAAAAATTACTTTATGTTTTGTATCTAAGGTCATATACTAATAAATACTCCATTTTGAACAGAGAAGATTAAAGAGTCACTGCCTTGTTCGTTCAGATTAATCTTGGAAAAGTAAATCACTGGCTGAAATTCACTTTGATCTTAAATCCAAGAGAGCTAATTACTCTCTAGAATTTAATTTAATTAAAGAGTGATTAAATAACGAATTCGACGTTCCGTTATTTTCATATAAAAGTAAGTAATGTTTATATCAGTATTACTTATGTATAATGAAAGATCGAAATGTACAAAGATTTCATAAAAGATGGCGGAACTTTATGACACTACCGCCACACCTATTTCTGCCTAATAACAGCAGTGTTATGCACCGCTGCACCTAAGGAGCAGTGATAGCCTGATGGTTAAAACTTGGCCTCTCAGTCGAGGGTCCGAGGTTCGAATCCCGGGCAGGAACCACTGATTTTTCTAAATCATGTGTGTATTAGAAATTAGTTATCACTGCTTTACGGTGAAGGTAAACACCGCGAGGAAAGCTGCACATCTGAGAGTTTTCTCAAAAAGTTCTCAAAGATGTGTGAAGTCAATTCGCACTTGCCAGCGCGGTGGCCTATGGCCTAAAACTCTCCCATTCTGGGAGAAGTCCCGTGCCTGATGCGTGTTAAAGGACACATATTTTCCAAGGCGTTTCAACTTAGTCCTCAGGAGTAGCAACGCACCTGGTGCTAACCTCAGGTAAGACTCTGATGTTATAATAGAGTTGATTGCAGATTTTAATGAATGTCAATGGTGCTAAATGGCGAGAGGCCCTTACCATTTAGTGGACTGCTTCCTCGTTTGCTATTTTAATATGATAGAAAAGCAGTGGACCAAAAAAGGACCAAAAACCAGTCTTTTTCTGTAGCTGTAGAGGTAAGGATTATATTTTCAAGGACACAAGACCATACAAGCAATTATTTAATCTCAACATTATTATGTGTTTTATTGTTTTGTTTTGTTTAATACGTGGCCACGTGTATGCAAATAGGCGTGCACCCGAGGTCGCAGGAGCCCGGCTGAACCCGGCTGTGGCGACCCGCCCTTGACCTCCTCTGTGCGGAAGCTTCCCCAGATAGGGCTTCCTCTCGTGTCAATAAATAAATAGCAGTTTACAAACTGCTATTTACTTATTGCTTGTATGTTTCTATTAATTTTTAATCGAAATAGTTTAAAAATTAACGAATTATTTTGAGAATAAACATAAACATAAACGCTTTCTACACTCATAGCCCCACATTAGGATTTTCTCCTGTGTCGTGGGAGCCATGGACACACAAAGACGAATACACAAACACCTAGACCCAAAACAGAAATCTAAAAACATCATTCAGATGTCTGTCTGGCCGGGGATCGAACCCGAGACCCATTGCGTGTCAGACCGGTATGGTGATCGCTCCACCACGTGGGTCGCCAAAACGCACAAATGTAATTGGAAAATGGACTTATGTAATTGTTTATGTACAAAAAAAAATATAATTTAGTACATAATATATATTTAAATCTATTCATCACTATATTGGCATGGGCGTAAATATAGCTTTGTTAAAGGGGAGAGTCTAACAGTGGTGGGGGACTTAAACAACACATATTTTTAGAAAATTTTCTCGCCTACTATCCTAAAATTGTTAAATGTCTGGAATTACGACTCTGAAATTTGTTGGCACAAAACAAAGAGATTCTTCTGTTTGAAGAATTATTATTTTCTCGCCTATGCTGGGTAGGGGGGACCAGACCCCCAGACCATCATATACGCTCCATACCATTATACACGCCCACAAATATTAGTTTCAACCCTGAGTAATTTAAAATACACTAACGATTCCTCGCGGCGCTGCGCGCTCTCAATTTTAATGGCTCAACGAGAGTGTCGTATTCTTAGAAAGGTCTCGCATAAAGCCTCATGTTTTCACACGAGTTTATCTTTAGGCCTACTTCCCATTGGCTGATATCACTTGAGCCACTGTGTTTAAAAACCTGCTGCCAAACTGCTCGACGGCTATATATTAGTAAGCCTAGATAATATAGATAAGACTTTTGAAATCGGAAGAACTTCTCAATACGGTTGGGATAATTTTAAAGTCACATATCGCTTAGTATTGAAATTTTTAGTTCTACGCTAAAAGTATATGTAAATCTATGTAGATCCGCATATACAAACCAGATAATTTCTCAACTGAATAACATTGTATATCTGTAGGCCTAAGCATCTGTAGTCTAATCTCGTTATATTCGATCAAAGAAAGTGACGCTGTCATATTAAAATCGCCGCGTCAGTGAGATCCTAATTACCACTTAATCACGTTACATAATAATAAACCATTTGCAATTTAGGCAGTAATTACGAGTAACTAATTAACTTTGCCTTGTTTACTTCATATCGTATTTAGCATAGTAAGTATAAAGGCTATATTATAGCCCTGTATGGGCTATTCTATTACTCGAGCCGCTTTAGCATATTGAGCCCTATCGAATGTATTTTTTAAGGGATATTAGTAAAATTATTGAGAATTCGTACCTACTTCTTTGGTGGCCTTATACGAGCACATTAGCGGCCGAGTTGCTGTTTAATCTTTTCGTAGCGTAATTTCGTAGTTAGCCCATTTATAAACATTGTACGGGATTTTCGCTATATTCTTTAACAAGGAGTATTGTTCCGTAAATAATTACTAGCCAAATCCAAAAAGATGGTTAAATCAAGTATCACGACATCTCGCGACACCAGCTGGCGCGGCAATACGCCAGACCGCAACAAATGGCAAAATACCATCCAGGAAAGAAGTCACGATACTCATCACTGAGGGATCGATTGGAGAGAGCGATAACAACAGAAAGTGCTTTTAAATCATTTATTATAATAGCACGTTGTTATCACAGATAATTATTTTCAACACTATGAATGTTGTGACGATGGATTTGCCGCTGTACGCCGGGCACGTTCGAGAGCTGTTTGCTCGGGCTTCGGGAAAATTGGGGAAATTGATTCGATTCTGCTTGGGATGTGTTGTTTCTGCCGAAAAACGCTTGCAGGTAACGATTTAGATTACAGATAAGCTTGGGGTTCTAAAGGTTTATGAGGTATTTAAAATCTGTTGGATAGAATATAGAGAAACCAAAATGTGTAATATCATACACGTAACACTATTATTCATGCAAATAATTGACTGATTGAAACGATTGATTCTATTATAAGAATGACATGTGTTAAGGAGTTTTGTCTTTTCTTCATAAACTGATATCTTGTCTTTAATCTAAAAAACCTCTGGAAGTGTTATCGGAGCGCTAAATATGAGGGTTTTTCAAGAAAGGTGTAATAAAAGTTCTTCTTTAGAGCTGGCGATGCATTGGCGACTTCTCTAGTGTTGCAAATGTCCATAGGCGATGGTGTCTACTTTCCATTACACAGCCCGTCTGCCTTATCTTGACTTATTAGAGTAATAAAAGACGAATATTGGCATTTAAAAAAATCTCTACCTGTCGCAAATGCTAGGATTTTGAACGTGTTAAATCCATAGAGAATGTCATAATATTAGCAATGTTGGCAATATGTAACCGATCCGTTATAGTACTTTTAGAATTTCTCTATTTTCGATTCCCACGAAATTTATTAACTATTTTCTACTATCAACTCCTTGCGTGTGTGAATAAGGTTCATTACTTCCGTCCTCGCGAGCTGGGTCAGTCCCACCTTCCAATATAAACGATTAGGGACCGGCGCCGGTGTTACACGTGGTCAAACACTCCGAAGAGAATTATTTGTTTGCGCACAAACACTTCCCGATACGAAATTGGGGTGTGCTTGTTAGGTACAAGCACATTTGCAAAATTAAGTTTTATTTATACGGTAATTTAAATCTTTTTTGTATTTATTGTGCACCGCGCTGGCCGAGTGCGAATTGGTAGACTTCAGGCACTTTTGAGATTTCTTTTCCAGAACGAGCAGTCATAACTTAACGGTTGAAACTCAGCCTCTCAATCCAGGGTCTGAGGATCGAATCCAGGCACCACTGATTCTCAAAATGATGTGTGCATTGCAAATGAATTATCACTGCTATACGTTGAAGGAAAACATAGTGAAGAAACCTATAAATCTGAGAGTTTTCTAAAAAAGGATACTCACTTTTGCTTAATTTTCTCTAAGTCCCAATGTTGGAAGGACGAAATCCTTACAATAGATTCGTTTTACGATATAGACATTCACTAAGAAAGTATTTTTTGATATTCCATCCCTGAATTAAATAAAGCTTGAATGTTTACATTAAAGTCTTCGCGGAGCGGTACGAAGTAGCGGCAATAGCGGGAATAAGCGGGATTATGTTAGGAAGGATTTTATGAGTGTATTTACTGTAAGAAAACTGAAGTCCTTAAAAGGGTTATATGCAGGTTTTAGCACATTTAGTTTTGGTATATTCCATTTGTAGAAATGCAAAGACGGTTTGAAAACAAAGGAAGTTCACGAGGAGTACCTATTAGGTTTGTTTTTATCCATCCAGCCCACCTAATGGTAAGTAGCCACTGCCGTTCATGGACATCTACAAATAACCCGAAAATCATTTAGTCTTCAGGGGCATCCGTTAATCTTAGGTGAGACTTTGATCTTACGTAACATTGATTACAGATGGGCTACATGCTCGTTTGCTACATAAAATATAAAAAAAGTTGAGTTTTACCTGAAGTTGGCCACAGATGCCTTGCTACCTTTGAGGACTTTAAGTTTGGTGGGAACGTCACGGATAAGTCTCTACCTCACCTTACAGACCGGAACACTGCAGTCCACTACTATTATTATTATGCAGAAAAAGGTATGGCGATGGTAACTTATAAGTCGAAGCACAAAGGGGCTGCCTCAGGTATCTAGGTTTTACTAAACTGAATTAATTGAGAATACTGGGAGAAGGCTAAATAACAAGCGCCGTTCCTAATAAAATGTAAGTAGGAGGTTTGAGTATAGAAAAATGTTAACAAACCCGCAAAGGTATTTGGTTGCGCTGTGCGTGCATTAATGTGACCCGAAAGTCATAATGGAATTTGTCCTGGTTCTAATTACATAACGCTTTTTACACTCATAGCCTCACAGTAGGATTTTTTCCTGTGTCGTGGGTACTATGGACACACATGGACGAATATACAAACACCCAGACCCAGAACAGAACTTAAACTCATCATTCAGGTTTCTTTCTGGCCGGGGATCGAACTCGGAACTCACTGCGTGTCAGACCGATATGACCGCTCCGCCACGCGGGTCGTCAAAATCGTTTTATGCTATAGTGTAATGCCGTATTGCTTGACTATTAAGCAGAGGATATCAGGTAGAAATGCAGGTCTGGCAAATATTTTATTAATGAACTTTTATGTTTCGGGGTCATAATCGGTTTCCTTTATTATAGTTTTCAGCTCTTCATAAATAAATAAAATACGAGATAATTTTATTTGCACTTTTTTTTAATTCGCGTTGTGCAATAACTGACAAGAAATAAGGAATATTATAGTTACAGTTTTAGCAAAAGGTAACTTTACAATGACATACGTCAGTTTAACTTTTTCATCCTCAGAACCTTATTCCATTAATAAATAATTTTATGGTCTTCGACCGGACACTTTTGCACGCAATTTACATAAGCGAAAGATAATCGCTTTAGATAAATAAAAAATATAAAATTCACTTAACACTTGTTCACAGAAGCCCTAAAAGTGTACAGCGACCGGCTCACGGAGTGGGAGAGGACTGAGATCCGCAAGTACCCCGAGGTATGGTTCCTGGGGCTGGACGCCAGCAAGGTGCAGGCGCGCTCCAACCTGCCCAACAACTGCGGGTTTGATGACGAGAATGGCAGTTACAATAAGGTGAGCTGGCACAGTCGGCATTATAGGTTTACAACTTGAGAAAGGTGGATTTCTTCGTCGTTCAACTATTGAGTAGTACCACTGTTACATATCCATATAAGGGCAGGATTAAGTTAAGTCGTATTCTGTTCTGGTGTAGTAAAAGGCTGTACTTATTTGATTTGATCTAATGGAAACGAATTAAAATAGAATAGATTCAAGCCAAACCCTAAACTGAAAGTCCCTAGGCTTAGATGTCAATAAAGTTCAGCTAGACTAATCTCAAAATCAGATATTTTGACTTTAACGTACAACGTATACCTATATGGGTACTGAAATATGTATACAACGTATACGTATATATACTAGATGTATACTGATATAATATGATTAAATAACGCCCGACTGCTCAAAATAATTTGCTAAAAAAGGAAAGCAAGTGACCCAGTAATTAAACATATTAAATAAAAAATGTATAAAAATACTTATTTTAAGTTGGTAAAAATAAATTAAAATATGATTAGTAACAAAAGTGCTATAGAATGTACATTTTTTGTAATGGTCTAAACACTATTCTCCATTTAGGTATAACCAGATTGGTATGATATTAATTATTAAGAAAAATGTTTAATAATTATATACGAGTAACTAATGAATCCAACGACACCACATGTATTAAATCTAACCATTTGGGCTGTAAATCGTGACGAAAAAATTTATATACATACATACACTCGAAAAACATTCCCCTCCTTCTGACCAGTCAGTCCATTCGGGTAAAGGAGGTAAAAGAGGTTCCAGAAATAAGTTTGAGACCCTTTGACTTTATAATTTCAATTTCCAAATTTCGCAGTTTCTAATACTGTAATGAATTGACACTATTCAACATGCCATAAACATCTGCCTCCGTAAATTTAGGGTAAAAGATAAAATAAAATAATATTTATTTTCTTCTACGACTGTATTCATGTTCCTTTTAAGTAATTTGAACATTGTTGTTCAACTTTAGTAGCATATGAAGTGGTCTAACTTAGTCGTATGATGAGCAATATACTCCGAATTTAATCCGAAACTTACCTATCAAATAAAACGGAATCTTGGCTAAAACGTCCAATTCGGTGTTGATCTCTGAAAAAAGTAATATCTTCCATAAAAGGTGTATGCAAAAAAAATCCTTATCATCATTAAAACTGTGGTCTACTCCTACTAAATAGGTATTACATACACACAGACTATTCAACATTTTTTCAAAAATATTTAGATTAGTTATTTAGGATCTCAAGTTCAGGATCTCAAGAAAACAATTCAGTATCAGGCATGAAAAGAAATGTATTTCGTTCTTTCTTTAACTTGATCAAAAATTGTTTCTATTCCAGCAAATCCACGACCACATAGCATACCGTTACGAAATCCTGGAAGTGATCGGTAAGGGTTCCTTCGGACAAGTGATTCGGGCGTTGGATCACCGCAACGGGGCCCAGGTGGCGATCAAGATCATCAG
This sequence comes from Cecropterus confusis, assembly GCA_018251515.1. NCBI lineage: Eukaryota > Metazoa > Arthropoda > Insecta > Lepidoptera > Hesperiidae > Cecropterus > Cecropterus confusis. The sequence goes on along the minus strand of DWTU01000422.1, from coordinate 586 downwards.
GAACAAGAAGCGGTTCCACCACCAGGCGTTGGTGGAAGTGAGGGTACTTGATCACCTCCGGTTGAAGGACAAGGAGCAAGCGCACAACGTGATCCACATGCTGGATTACTTCTATTTTAGGAACCATTTGTGCATTAGCTTCGAACTTATGAGGTGAGTTCGAGTATTGTTTAATATGTTAAGGTCTGGTCTGGAGTGTATTTCATCACGCTATTCCCTATCAGATTGCTATGGTGGTCCATGGTCAAAACTTTTCTGATATTTTTATATTGTCCATAAGACCCCCGACAAGATCTAAACCGACAGCTTAACGTGCTTTCGGAATCACAAAAGTGCGCATATTTAGGCCTCAGCGGTGACCTATACAACTTTCGCCTGCGTCCAACGTCTTAACTTTATTATAAAACTACTATTTACACACCATCACCTTTAAAACATAAACATACACGCTTTCTACACTCATCATCACCCCACACTAGGATTTTCTTCTGTGTCGTGGGAGCCATAGACACACAAAGACGAATACACAAACACCCAGACCCAGAACAGAAATCTAAAATCTGGCCGGGGATCGAACCCGAGATCC
>DWTU01000421.1:0-17577 GCA_018251515.1 Cecropterus confusis | reverse complement strand
AATCTCATTAGCTGACATTTATCTGTTATTTTGTTATTCAATTGTTGTTATGCAAAATTAAGAATGTTACAAATACAGCTAAAAAACTTGATAGCAGCGTTACGGAAAATGATAAGAGAACTGTAACGGTCGTATACGGTAACATAATAACATAACCTTTTTTTTATTTCGCGGCAAAAAAATTATCTAACCGCACACCCTGTCGCCCGGGGAGACAACGAGGTAGTGTGGGGCCCACACCCACTAAAATAACCCACCGTGAGCCTTCATCCGCTCTTACAAGGCGGGCCACGGGAACATAACTAACCTAACCTAACCCACAAGATTATGTATAACAGGAAAATTAATAAAATATGATCACGATATGAATAAACCATGATACAAAAAACAGCGAGTAATGGCATGGACAATCAATCACTAAATAATCAACCCTTACGGGTAGGACGGATTGAGTACAAAAAATGGCAATACAGGTTTGAGCGTAGCTGTTGCTTTGTTAAAGGGGGGTGCAACATCAGGCGGTAGGGGTGAAAATGTCCCTTATTTATTTTTCTCACCCTATGCTAGGAGGGGGCAGGGAACTTCACAATGAACAACCTGCAATATATCGACAGCAAAGTCCTCCTGTTTGAAAAATTCCTTTCTCACCAATGTTAAAGGGTGCTCCCGACCTACTAATGTCCGTCCTCCCCTTTTATACCCATGAACAGGCCTGAAAAGATCTTAAGTTCCTAAACTTATAATTTTGACAAGAAAACCAGTACCAAAAACGGCTCGAGAAGTCTCCGCAGAAGTCACTCCAGTGAGGAGGGGACATGCCGGCTCTTTTTTCTTCAAGGAGTCTGATGGCTGATTGGCTATCAACGGCGGCAGTGCGCGCATGTCATCTTCTCCTTCCACGCGAGCACCAGCACCTGTTAGTTATTTTTTATCAGACTGAAGTAGTAAACGAGCATGTATTCCATACAATGGTAAATGTTTACTACCGCCTAAGGACATCTGTAAGCAACTTCCAACTTCATATAGAACAGGGGTTCCATCTGAAATCAATCACAGATGCGTTGCTACTCGCGAGGACTAAGATACTAGACTAAGGACTAAGTCGTATATATGTAAGTAAGCCAACCACACCCTTCCACCGAAACGCGAGTACCAACGCCACACCTGTTTCTAGCGTGAAGCAGCTAGAAATAGATGTGGCGGTGGTACTACACTGGTTCTATCACTGGTAAATTATTATATAAAGATAAATCAATAAATAAAAAACATTCTTTACACTTATAGCGTCACACAAATATTTTCTGTATGTAGACAAAAAATAATAAAGAAGAGATGATGTAGAAAGAGATGAGAGAGGCAACGAATCTGGTACTCTGCGTAGTAGAGAAATATAAAATTGTTTTTCATCGAGTTCGTTAAAGAGCTGACATTCACCATAATCTTCGCTTAGTCTAATATGATTAGAAATCCATAAACGACGTCGTCTGACGAACTATCTTACGAATTGAGAAAATCAATCACACATTATCCATTTCATAATTCATTTAATTGAACCATTTCGATAGAGAACATGATACACAGGGGTGAGCACAAGTTTCAAAATATATATCTTACAGTGTGCACAGCAATCGTGGGATGTAACATGTAGCGCAAGATATATAATATATTGCATCCCATATTCAAAAGTCGGCTTGTAGTAAAAGTGAAACATTTACCTGAACGCCCTGATATCTCATCCAAGAACTGTTGTGTGTCAACCATATTCATTGTCATATTTTTATCAGCCTGTAAATTTTACAGAAATGGCACCCTTTAATAATATCAATAAACAGAATAATCACTTAAATTAAATATTTATGATTATACCTTATCTTTTAAGCGATGAGTTTAAATTATTGGATTGAATATTGGATTGGATTTGGTTTGATCGATTGGTTGAACGAGTTTGACTGACCGAATGTCTAGTTGGACAAGTAAATGTTGAATAAAAGATATATTTTAACTATATTTATTGTTTAAACAATAATATAGAGGCTAGATAGCGAGACATCGGGGTACTTTCTGGGAAAAAAGAAAAGAATACTAAACGATCTAATGAAAACGATATTTTTCTTTTATTTATAAAGTCTTTCACAAGTCCAAATAGAAACGCTTAATAGACGAATAAAATTCGTTGGACAATCGAAGAGTTTAAGTGACAGGGCGGTAAAGCTTTGGTGAACGTGGCGTTGTGCGAGTTTCCCTGTGGACGTGATCATCCCTATACTGTTCATTAGGCACATCCAACTTCTTGGACGCTTGTCGGGAGTGATGGTCAGGCCCGTACCGTCTCGAACCCGGCATAGAATTTATCTGGAAATCAGGTTGTCGCCATAAATTGTCTGATGTGTACAGTGTTGCCAGGTCCGATTTGTTTTTAAATCAGGCCAGAAGGTAAAACAAAAAAATATTACTGGGAATTAAGTAAATTTGAATTTAATCCTTCACAATAATAAGCAGTCTTGCTGTACTGGTAGAAATCGTAGTTGATATATTATTGACGCGGACTATAATTTTTTTTTTTTTTCTAATAATATTTTTTGATTGATTGTTACTGATTTATCGAGTCGGGGAGCGTCCCCAGACCTCCGAAAGTCGGGATAATTCGCGCAAATCTGTCACGCAATCTTTCACGGACCATTTCGGGTTATGATTTAAGTACTACAATTTTTTTAGACTTTTCATGCGTAATGAGCTTTTCGTGCACTTGACAATTGATAACGGGTAACGGCAATTACTTATTAACTTGTAGAGAAGAGGAATTAGTTATAATTTTAATGTATATTTGCCAAGCATTTCCTTTTAGCCCTTAGAATAAATAAGGTTAGGTATTTATAAAGAGAAATAGGACATTGAATACATAATGAAAAGAGTTGATCATAATATTAATAATTATTATTGTAAAATATTAAGAAATGCCTAAATTTAATGATATAGTTTGTAATGTTAATGTCTAATACAAAAATGTAGCAAGAATTGTTAAATACATGCTTAAAGAAGATTATTCGAACGCAATCCGCGTTGCCAGACGGGCGGGACGTCCCTATTCCTGATTCAAAATTAAATGTCCCGGGCGGGACAGGCTCAGTCCCACTTTTACGGATAACTCCACCGATCTGATCTGATTAAAAGTATCACATTTTCTATGGCATTTTTTGCTATTTATTGTCACGTAAACATATACTCGTGAATGTGAACCTAAAACTCAAATAAAAAGATACATTTTTAAAAACTTCTGATTATATCGTTTTTTACTATGTCCAGCTTCCGACAAAAGAATCCCGCTTTTTTTTAAATCCCGCCTCGGTGAAAACTAAATTGGCAACGCTGATCGCAGTATCAGTATGTAAAATATAAAATATAATTAACTTACCTCTTTAGGGGTAGAAGAAAGATTCAGTTAAAAAAATGTATTAGAATCTTATTTTTAGACTTAGTCCAAGTTCTAAGGCATTATTAGGATAACCTTTTATTCAATGATTATTAGAAAAATATATCAGAGTACTTTCTGATACATTTTGAACTATTGTAAATAGAGAAATTTAAATGATAAAAAAACATTTTACATTAACGAAGTAGATACTTAATAGATAAGCGAGTTTTATACATTACCTCTACAATCTTCTCCATTGCCATCTTCCTCAAGCACATGAGCAAACGTTCTGCTGGTTCCTTAGGGCAGCCGGTGATATTGGCTAACTCCTCAGCGTGTTTCGCCGGATCGGGTCTAACGGCGTTGGGGGACAGAGGGGCGCCTGAGAGCGCCGCAACACCAGCAGCGCTTCGGCCCTCAGGGGACAACGCGAGGAGGGAAGCAGCGCTGCCGCCCGACCCCTGCCCCATCACCACTATCCTCGAGCGGTCTCCTCCGAAGAATTCTATGTAATCGTTGATCTAACGGAGAATAATAAATAATACATAAGTATCTAGAGATTAACCCTGGTTTCGCCCGAGTTTAAAAATGCTACATTCATTTTAAATTAAAATAACTTTTGATAGAGTGGATTTTAATGAAATAAAGACGAAACGTTTACTCAAGCTCCGGACTATAATTAAATAATTATATAAACTTTAAATTAAAGTCCGTAGTTCTGGTTAGATGCAATTTCAAAAAAATCAAAAAATTATAGAAACTTATTTATTACATATTAATTTTTATTAAAGGATAAAGATAGAATTAGACTATCATCATTTTATTGAAAATAGGATCTGAATTTGATATTAGATTAATATGAATTTAGGGAAAGCATGATGACCAAGAGACTTGATAACGTCACACGTAGGGTTGCCAATCGTACTACAATATATAGTATTGTACTATATTTCTGATCTGCTTACTACATACTATTGAATAAATAACGCAAAAATACTATATTTTCCGGAATGTAACAAATAAATCCATCAGTTAAAAAATCCAAAGTACAAACGCATCTTTACATTAATTTTAATATCAGCATGTCACTTTTATTTTAAACAAGAAATATAAGAAGTATAGGTTTAAGTGAGTATGATACAGATTAAAATAAGTATATTTTTGTCCACGTGCTATGTTTTGTCCATAAAATACTATATGTTTTAAATGTGTACTATATTTTTATAGCATAATTTGAAAAATAATACATTTTGTCCACAAAATGTTGGCAATCCTGGGTGACACACTTAATAAAGGTAACTCTAAAGGTGTAACACTTAATAAAAGGTAGGATGTTAAATTTGAGGGAAGGCGTCTTGGGCCCTGTCATTTATGAAACTTTGTGAAGTGAGTTATGGACTTGAGTACTTATATTTCATTTTGAGAGAACTGCTTAGGGTCTTTGGATCCACCAGTGCGTATGCTATTACTATTCAGTTAACATCCTGAAGTGATAAGACTCTTTGTAGCTCTATGTTGGAGGCACCACTTCACACATAGCTTGTATAGGTACAAGTGTCAAGAGCTGTGTCCTGGCTTGAAGGGTGTGGTAGAGGAGATGTAGAATTCCCTTATAATCACTATTATAAGGGAATTCTACATCTCCTCTACCACACCGACCATTCCTAGATGTAGTATTACAACTATGACACATCTCAGGTTAGAATTAAAAATTGATATTGAATGGTTCGACTGCAAAAACAAAGGGGTAAATCATCTTTATAATACAGATGAAACCCATATGGTGCAAATAATTAGGCTTTACTTGATGAAATAAATTGGTTTGATGATTCAGTTTATTGTCAGTGACTATTAACACAAACCAAAAATACAATTACCCACAAAAGCGTAAACTAGAAAACCTAATATGTAAAAAAATAGTGACTGTCTTAAAGTTCCGTTTTGGTTTCGGACAGTATCGGCCAAAAGCCTAGTTTCGGTCTTAGTCTCGGTTGCGGCCTAAAAATGGCCGAAACTTTCGGCCGTGCCGAAACACGAGTTTTCGTGAATTATTTCATGAACAATAATTAGTTTTTTTAAAAATACTTTAATATATTTATTTAGTTTATAAATTTATGATATAAAAAATTTATTTGTTACATAATTTAATGATTTTCTTTTTGTTTAATTGAACATTATTTAACTGTTTGTATATAAATGCAAATAAATGTGTTAAAATACACTAGATTTCAGTATATAATAGTAATTTAAAGTATGTTTACGTAAGTTTCGGTTTCGGCCGAGACTGAGAGCTGGACCGAATGTTCGGTTTCGGTTTCGGCTGAAAAACCAGTTTCCATCGAAGAGTAAAAAAATATATAGTTTAAAACTAGACAGCAAAAACAGAACTTAACATACCTGCACCTTGTATCTGTATGGTAGATGGAAATCTTTTTATGAGTGTTATCTAATGAACTTCAATAGGCTTTGTATTACTTTACACATTTATATGTTTTGTTATCACAATTTTTAGGAACGGGCTAGTGTGGGGGTTAATCCAAACAATGACGATAATAAAAATAATGGAAAAGATGGAAATGATTTAAGCAATACATCTATTTTAGAAGAGGGTAATACAAACAAATACATTGAAAAACTAATAAATACTGCAACACCAACAAATAGACCACTAGTAGAGGAGAATTTAGACAGTGATACGAAAAATAAGGTAATAATTGGTATCGATAAGAGTACTTCATGTGAGTATGATGTAAAAGATAATTTTAGTCAAACTAAGACTCAAAGTGAAGAGGCTGTTCCAAAACCTACTGTAGAAAATGACAATAAGATCAACATTTCCAATATACACAATATTACAACTGAAGAAAATAATTTTAAAGAGTCACCTGCTGAAGAAATATCAGATCTTGAGTCTTGTGAAAAAACAACTGTGATAGATAAACTGGTGGACACTTTGGATGAAATAACTTTAGAAAATGCAAAAAATATAGGAGAACTTAAAAGTAAAGAAGCATTTACTCAGACTGAACTTGCTTTAAGTGAAGATAAAGAGACCAGAACAGATGACATAATTTCGACAAATACTGTCAAAGACCAGCTTAGTATAAAGGATTCATTTACTCAAACTGACATAGAGATTAGTGAAGAAAAATCTATTGATATAGGTACAAATAAAACTATACATAAGTCTCTAGGATGGGCAAAAACTGACAATGGTGAAGAGGAGAAAAGTATTGCTGAACAAGTGAAAGAGGTTGCACAAAATGCTATGCAACAATCTGGAATGGTATATGTAGAATCAGCAGGGATGTATTATGATTACAAGACTGGCTACTATTATAATTCTGTAAGCTATTCATTTTTTAATTAAAATTCATTAAGTTATAATTTTCTTCACGTAACATATGGATACCTCTTGGTTTGTTTTAACGTGAATTTTCTTGTAAACCTCAATTACAATTTTAAATCCCCTTTATTTTAATTTGTGGGAACATGATTTTAGATTTAAACATAGAGACAGTGTTTTAAGTAGTTAGGAGAGGTAACATTCCCAACAACTGAAAAGTATTTTGATTTGTATTTTATAATTGAAATGTATTATCATTTTATATTTTATAATTTTTATTCATTTCAGGATTTAGGTCTGTACTATCACACAGACACAGGGTGCTACTATTACTATTCGGAGGAACAAAAGACATTTGTTTTCCATTCATATCCCGACAGAGGTGCAGAAGTTCACAAAGGGCCTGAAAAGCAGATAAGAAAAGCGAAAAAGAATAAAAAGGTAAAAACAATTTAAAACACATAGGATAGGAGCATGGTATGCCAGTATGGTATTTTATTAGTAGGTATAGCCTATACCTATACCTATACCTAGTATGGTATATGTAGGTATTTTATATATAGCATGATGTTTTGTTTTCTGATTGTTTTTAAAATAGCAAACAAACTTTAGTTAACTTGATAATAAGCGATCACTGCTGCCCATGGAAATATGAAGTCATATAGAACAGAGGTTCCATTGTGGTGATTAATTTTAATTACAGATGTGTTGCTACTCCTGAGGAATATTTTCTCATTTATAAGTGAAGCCAGTGTCGAAAACCTTACATAGAAAACATAAGAAACATTAGAACTGCTTCGCGCCAGAAATAGTTGGATGGGGGATATGGATCCCCCATCATGGGGATTTCAATCCCCTTTTAGTATTCCTGACAACAATTTTTGGAATATAGAAATTTGATAATTCTTTTTTTATTTCAGGCAATCAAATCTGATGACATAGGAAACCTGACGAAAACCTTCTCTCAGGTTTCACTCCGAGGCCCCGCCGCCTTAGGTAAATAAAATGATCCCAAGTTGCTCCCAAATACCAACATTGCCAATGTTATATTACAGGATGAAGACAGCGCGGACGCAAGCAAGCCGAAGCGGAAGAGGATGAGCAAACATAAAAAGATTAAGAAAGACAAGAAACCAGATAGTAGTGACAAAGATAAAACCGCAGAGAACAATGATGAAAAAGATAAAGATGAACAGACCAAGGAAGAAAGTGGCAAAGAAAATGGAGAAAACAAAGAAAGTGCTGAAACAAAAACAGAATTAGAAGATGGGGAATGCAGTGATTCGGATGATGAAAAATCAGATAGTTCAGTTGCTGGATCGGATGTCAGTACTTCAACTGCTAGTGATGATGGTAAATTAATAAATTTAAAAGAAAAACTTTAAGAATAACTAAATGATTACCTAACATCCTAATGCTCAAGAGGCCATAAAGATTTTTTCAATTTAATATACAATATGTAACATTCATGCAGTCCAAAATAATATAGTGAAGAAAAGAGGACCATTAAATATTATTTATGGTCTAAAAATCTATAATAATTTAATTTTTATGCACAGTGTTCTTAGTACGAGTGAATTATGATTAATCAAAACGATCATCGTTTAGGTGATCGCCCATCATTGTACAGTGAAAACTTAAATTTATCTAAGGGCACAGAAGATAGTGAGTTATTTATAATGTTATCTGACTTTCAAGGAATCAAACCGACGTAGGCTATTGCTATGAATAAATTCTTCGTGTAGAATAATTTTACAGGACTCCACGTTTTAAGATACTTTAATATTTTAATAAAATTTGTCCATGGTCAGGTTCAGAGATATGACTCTCATCATATTTTGGATTATTTACGGAATAATTTCCATTTATTACTTTCACTACAGAATAAATCTTTGTCCTTTCCAGAATCAGTGGCTAAGCACCATCCACCATGCATGCGTGTCATAGTACGTGAAACAAACTTACCGAAGTTAAAAGTTGGCAGTTTGTTCCTAGTGACGAAAGATGGCGGTACCATCGGCAGAGAGGGAGAGCATCACGCTATATTGCTTAAAGATTGTAATGTTTCTAGGGTAAGGCTGTTTTAACTCAGACTACTTTAATATTTTTTTTTATAATATGGTATTAGTAAACGAGCATGCAGCCCACCCGATGGTAGATGGCTACTGCCGCCCATGGACATCTGTAATCAACCCTAGGTAAGGTCAAAGTCTCACCTAAGGTCAGCCACAGATGCGTTGCCCCTGAGGACTAAGATGGAATGCCTCGGAAAAGTATGTCTCCCTTACCACACCCTTCAGACCAGACCACAACAGCGTATAACACTGTTGTTGTTAGACAGAAATAGATGTGATGGCGGTGCTTCCGGAGTTTGACAAAGAGTTCTGCCACCTTCAAAACTCGCTGTAACATGCTGTAATAGTTATTTGTTCGACGCAATAATTTGATCATGCTTTTATACATTTTCCCGTCGATCCAAAGTCTAATAATACGATTTTGTCTTTAACAAAAATGAAAATAGAGGCACTTGATTAAATAAACCCCCGATTCAAATCTCGGCCGGAAGATCGGCTGTTCATAAAATATTTGCGAACAGCAATCGACGGCGGAATTGAATTTAATTTGAGAGGCCGTGGAATGGAGTGCTTGCCGTCGGAGCGGGCTGTGTTATATCAGTCATCTTGTTTAAAATATTCCGGGATTTATTCTGAAAGAATTCAACGGCGAAAGAATCCTTCAGTGATTTCATATTCATTCGTTTTTAAATCTACAATTTGGGCTGGTTTAACATTTTTTTATACTTGAATTCTACCTAAAGCCGACCACAGAAGCACTGTTAGGGTTATGTATAAGTATTTTAATATTTACATATAAATAATCATAGTAGAACTCCTGTCACAGGGTAGCGTTTCTGGTTTGAAGGGTGTGGTTGAAACAGATATAATTATCTCGAGTCTATAGTCTGTGATCGATTTCACATAGGCATCTAATTTGGAATTGGTTACATATTTTTGACAAAATTTCGCCAACCTGACTTTACAGATACATGTTTACTGCTGATAACTAATAACTAAAATTGACGATTACGTGAAAGAAAAGACCATTTAAAAAGGTCCCTTTAAGAATCTTAATTCCAAGAAACTCCCAAAACGAGAACGTAATTTTGTTTGCCACAAAATGCAAATTTCGCAATATGTCAATGAGGGACAATGAAAACTTGCCTGCAAGCTCGTATGCTAAATTTAAATTCGTAAAAGAATGACTTCTTAAATAAAATGAGCCGGGTAGAGGTTATGCTTGTTTTTATGGCACCTATTTGCATGAAATAACAATTTTGTTTGTTTTAACACTAAAAGTGACTGTAAACAGAGGTATCAAACGTATTGTCGTCGACGTAAACTTGGAACGGTCGCTGTAGCGTTATATGAAAGCTTTTACCGGCTAAATCACCGACAAAAGCCCACATACCATTCCCTCAGGAAATTTGGGCATCAACCGATGGTGATAAAATGTGCCCCGCCATGTCAGCGGAACGGTTTATATCAGGCCCAAGTGATAAGCTTAACACTACCGAAATTGAAGTATTTAGTTCTTTGACATGGAACATTTTTTTTTTTCACATTGATGTAACAAACATCCATAGGCTACTTAATATAGAACAGGGGCTCTATCTGAATTCGATCGCAGACGCGTTGCTACTCGCGAGAACTAATATGGTCACCTCATATATGTATATGTAAGCCGGCTACCACAACCATGCTCCGAAACGTAAGAAATAATTCATGCTTGAAATAGGTGTGGCGGTGGTCCCTCCCCGGTCGAAATACACTGTTTCTACTGTATGGTTTTCTGTAACAATTGAATAAAGTACAAATTTAAAGAAACTGGTTGTCATAATATGTGTTTGCAATATACAGATAAATATTGAAAGAACTATTTTTTACAATTGATTCGAGGTTTCTATTTATATGAACGTAATCAGTTTACAAATATTTAGTTCATTTGCTATAATTGTACCGTTTTCCTTACGCTACGAGCATCCGCTAACACTGCCGAAAACGCAAAGGGCCTTTTAAAGTCTCATGTGATCTTAATTGTCACGTGACAACTGATGCGCTTATTGATATACCTTGATCAGAAATGTATATAGAATTTCTAGCCATCTCTTACTCTTATCTGGCATGGTGATATCCCACATGGTGGAACGGTTACCATAAGAATCTTAATAGCCATAAGAATTCAATTAGTGTTCTGTGTCTGTGTGTTTGAACATTTTTTTGTGTGTTTTCCAAGACACGTGCAAGTCTACAGTCCAGCTGTAAGTAAATATCCTTAATAATTAATTAATTACTTAATAATAGTTAATTAATTTAAGTTAATAATAAATAATATATAATTTAATTTAGTCCGTTTATGAGGTGAGGTATGACATAGATAAATGTAAAAGAAAAAACGTAACTTTGTGTTTCTAGAGATACTGATTTAAGATGCGTTCTCTATCAGTCAATTAGTTTCATTGAAAAGACACAATTATCCAAATATATTATTTAAAAAATGTGCGTGTTCGATTTACACCCGGTTGAAGTGAACATTCTGAAAAGTAGCCTACCAGAGATTGAGATCAAGTGAGATTGAGGATATAGAGTATCAGGAGTATTAACATAAATTTGGGGTTTGTTATTTCTTACCAAACTTTAAATTATTATTTTACATTTCCATGTTAAATATTATACTACCTATTATTATAAAATAATGTGTAATGTATTTTATCTCATTCTCTCGCCGACTTAATCCAATCGTATAGTTTATGTGTTTATTTCTTTATCGTGACGCATTTTCGTTTCATCGAGTTTCAAATCACAATTCTAAAAAAGTTGTATTTCAAAAGTAAAAAAATACATTGTTGAAAAATAATGTAATCCGCCGTCGCTCGTAACTTACGGGCGTGCTACGGTCGCTACGCATTCGGCATACCTCAAGGCTGGAAGCAATGCCAAGGCCACTACGCGACCTTGTGCGAGCGTGAATTTTACTATCGGTTGTACTCGCTGCCCAAGTGCGATCGACTTATCGACTTCTCAGAATGGAAGCGTCAATGTATCTTGTTTATTTATTTGCGCCAACAATTTGTTTTTCCTCTACGATGTAATTATAAGAATATTTTCTAATTTTAATATATCGGGAAACGTGACAATTGTTTGTAAACAATTTAGGCATTTCAAGCTACTTCATAGAAAAGTTTATAGCATCTCATTACATTTAATCTATTCATCCTTTAGTTCACATGTCTTTGTGAAACAGATGATGTTTATTTGGGTAAATCAAACGGTTTTATGGCCACGTACATAGCTAGAAAATTTAAAATGTTGCCAAAAGTGTGTGAACTCTACCAATGTGCAATTGGCCAGAGTAAAAGACTATTGGAACGATGGTAAAACGTTCTCATTTTATAAGAAGACACTTGCCCAAAAGTGGAACAATATAATAAATAAATAACGCTTTCTACACTCATAGCCCCACAGTAGGATTTCTTCCTGTGTCGTGGGTATCATGGACACACATAGAGGAATACATAAACACCCAGACCCAGAACAGAAATCTAAATTCATCATTTAGATGTCTGTCTGGCCGGGGATCGAACCCGGGACCCCTTGCGTGTCGAGCGGTATGGTGAGCGCTCCACCACGCGGGTTGTCATAATAATGTATGGTGGTAGAACTAGTGTAGTGTGTCACGTATTATATATACATATCATCACGTTTCCATAAGTATAACCATGAAATTGTAAGACAAGCGGATACATGAGGTTGTATAGCATACCTTCAAGTAGGATATGTATATAAGTTAGCGTGTAAGAACATAAGAGGTACACTCTGAATAGACACTGTAAGATACTCTCAGATTGTAACTACATAACCAACCAGTAAAGACGTTGTATATGAAGAATGCAAGTGACAACCTGAGCTCCCCTCATCACATTACCAGGCGACCCATGCTAGCTACATCATCACACTAGTAAGTTTTGACAGTCGAGGTACAACAGCCACACCTATTTCTAGCGTGAGGCAGTTCCTGCGTTTCAATGAAAGAGTGTGGTAGAAAGCTCATTTTCTACTTCTTGCTGAGATCAGAAATTTGTTAATAAATAAGTATAAAGAATTGATTATGAGCAAACTTTGCCTTAAAGCATATTATAACGTTTCTTATTACGTAGAAGACAAAACAGCTTGGGACTAAGCAATAATATATATGTCTAATCTAAGCGTCTAGTTTAGTCAAATGTAAGGCAAGATACTGAATCTAGCTATTATTGCCCATGTAATAAACATGATTAAAAAAATATACAAAGTAATACAAGGAAAAAAGACAAACCCACTGAGTTTCTTGCCGGATCTTCTCAGTTGAGGTCGTGTTTCCATCCGATGATAGTGTGATTTTGTTTTTTGTAATAGACAATTTCTAGTGCCACCGTAGGCCTATGCAAAATAAATATATTGCATTTCGTCGATTTTTGGATAAATAGATTTTTGAGATGATAGATGTACGATTACGTTTCGCCGTTGTTCCCAGTAGTTATCATTTAATAGATTTTAAACTTTATAGGATAAGTTATGAGCGGTATTGGTGTTGGATCGTTGTTAATCTAGAAAACTATAAAACTATAGCTAAACAATATAGAACGTTTACAAAATATAGATAAAGTTTGACAGTCGAATATGATCGAATATTTGCAGTTTAGTGCTACCTATAATATATAACTATGTACTATCAACAGATTAGATGAGACTTTTTTTGATACAGTGAAATCCTTGAAGTAATTTACGATATTTAAAAAAAGCCATCTCGGGACGCCTGGCAGATGTGAAACATCGTGTTCGTACAAATAATATGCATAAAATACAAGATTGCGACATGAACTTAATGTATAATAAAAATAACGCTACTAACGGACAGTGCTAAGCTGAACTAACACCGCAGTCCGCTTAGTTTTATTCGATACTTAATAGTTTCAAGAATGTATAAAAGTTGGCGCAAAATAAATACAGCGTGGCGATCGCCATTCGAACAATTAAGTTTACGCCTATAGATGTTTCACATCAAAAGCTCTTACAGCTCTTAAAGCTCACAGTAATAAATTTTGCATTGATACTTCACTAGCGCTTCGCCAGATGTTTCGTTATAGAGAAGAAACATCGAAAGAAAACCTCATAACATACATCTTTTTCATTATAAAATAATTTATAATTCAATTTTTTACATTAAGTATGTACGTTGTATGATAATCTGTAAGTACCTTCGTAGGTCTGTACAAAAGATATTTTATTCCGTTTCGTACCGTACCGTTCCGTTCCGTTCCACTCCATGCGTACCGTACCGTTCCGCTCCGTTCCACTCCGTTCCACTCCGTTCCGTTTTGCTGCGTTTCATTTCATTAATGAAGCGGAGCTACTGGTACTAATTTCTGGAGTTAATTCATATAACACATTTTTAATAATTCTATGATTCGTGATTTTTGTATGAAAATACATAATGTTTCTTAAATGACAGGCTGATCAGTACATGGCTGCTGTCGTTATGTCATAAATAGCGATCGACTGTTGACATATTTTTCGAATAAAATCAAACAAATGTATAACGCTCGTCCGTCTTGCACTACATATCGTACAATGAGAGACAAAGTGACCAAACTAAAAATTACAGTAAATTGAGTGAAATACTTGAAACTGCAAATCACGTAGTATATCGTGCAACGAATAAAAAGTGACGGTTTCGTACCAGAACTATTATACTTGTTATGAAAACAAAAACACTACTGCTAATAATGATTTTTGCAGTCGGATATTTTATTTTTATAATATTTTGTTTATTTAAAACATTTTAGGGGTTTGCGTCAATATAGATTACTATACGTACTATACTACGCTTCTTCAATCTGATAGAAAAATATTAATTTTTCTATCAGATTGAAGAAGCGAAGAGCATGCAGTCCATCTGATGGTAAAAGGTAACTGATGGGCGGCATCTGTAAGCAACTTCATATAAAACATAGTCTATCTGAAGTCGACCAAAGATTCGCTGCTAGTCCCGAGGACTAAGATAGTCGCCTTATATATTAGTGAGCCCGCAACCACACTCTTCTAACGAACCGCAAAAACTGTTTCACGCAAGAAATAGGTGTGGTGGTGGTACCTCCCCGGTCGAACACCGCTGATTCCACCACCATACATATATATTTATATAGGTCTATTTACTAGCTTTTTTATAATTGATAACAAATAAAGCCGTTACTTTCCCCTCTTTTTTTCTATTTTCTGGGTAGTGGTGATAGCCGAATAATCGGCTTCGGCTTCGGCCAAAAGTCGACCTTCGGTCGGACACTACTATTTACACAAAATGCAAATTTCGAATTAGGTCCCTTTTATTTTCATCGTACGTCATGACCTTTATTATTAGATAAGCTTTCATCTATTTATTTATTTTAGGTAATGAATTTTCATAAATGACTACTAGAAGAGATTAATCTATGTAAAATAAAAGTAAAGTTATGTTGTTTCCGATTACTGGAATAAGTTGTGTATCTATCACTTTTAGAAATATATTAAGTAGGAAACATATGACACTAGAGGTAGCTTTTATTCTACATGCAAAATATACTGAACTGATAAAACTGATAAAAAAAAGGTGAACTGATAAAAAAAGACAAACACGCTGAGTTTCTTGCCAGATCCTCTTATTTTAGATCGTGTCCCGATCCAGTAGCTGTGTAAGAAAAAACAATAGGCCAAAATAAAAAAGTAATTTAATGTCATACGTACATATTGATTAAAATTAGCATTTCCATTATCGGTACTATAAATCAATTAGCTTTACCATTAAAGTCTATGAAAATCTCAAATACAGCAGTGAAACTATATGTGGGCCATAGCGCGATAATTTTTGAGCCATAGCCAGACAGATTCCGATAGACAGGACATGCGATAATAGGATTTTAGGTACCTACGAATTGACCGTGGCGTACCGGAGCCGATGCTATCGCACGGTGGCCACTATTGCCGCGCCACGGGCCGCGAAGCCCATTGTTCCCGATATTGCCAGCCACTTATCAGCCGTCCAGCTACATCGATGTAATATTTTGATAACTTGACAGCCTTTCATTTTTTCTCCAATCTCAAATTAAAACCTATCTCACCTCCGCTCGTAAAATCGAATCTTACATCAAGATGTTATTTGAAAATAATTGATCTTTTTGTGACTTTAATTTAAGATAGAGATAAAAAGATAAAGTATAGATGCCATCTATACTGCAAAGTACTCTATCAAATAAATTAAATAAAAAATGTTACCTACGTCTAATTTCGAAATTAAAAAGTCTTTGACGATGGTGTAACAGCGAATAAAGTAATGTTGTCTACACACTATTTGTCTTAAGGTAGACTTCCGTGGGACACCGTCAGCGACTACAAGGATGAGGGTCGCTAGTCAGCCCCATCCAAACTCGTCACTATGTAAGTGTATGGCACCGTTTCCGAACCAAGACGGCCACAACAGACCGCCGCAGGCGTCTCTTACAAGGGATTTGGGAGTTTGCCAAAAAAAGAACAATATGAATCGATTCAATTTTTTATAAGCGTTTTACTTTTTATTTTGGTCACATGTAAGTGTTTTATGTATATACGTGCCATTATATTTATTTTACTCTTTTAATCACAAATATTGGCTTTAAAATAAAGACCACGATAATAGGACAAGGCCAACTATTGTATGACGCTCTAGTTTGTAAAATTTTTGGCCTCGTAGGAATTTTGTTCTTTTTTCTTTGGCATTTTTTTAATTTTTTCTTCATTCATTTTCATTGCATTTAGGGGATCCTAAATACACTAATAAAAAAGTTTCACAGTCATAGAACTCGGCGTTTTTTGTAAATTAAAAAAAAACGTATGTTAATATTACTTATTAAACCAAAAAACCGAAAGCCAAAAAGTTGTAACGCGGTTTTGCAAGTAATGTTTCCACAAATAATGAGATTTTCCTCTAACTGTCATAGATAAACAATAGTGTCCAAAACTTTGACCTCTGATTTAGGGGTCCAGGGTTCGGATCTCATATTCACTCTGTATGAAAGCTTTAGCTTAATAATTGGTTAGTGGTTATATTTTTTTCACTTCTTATGCTTTACGCATGTTTATTTTGCACGCACTGTTTGCTCGTACATTTATTGCACGGCTGGGAACACTGGCTGACAGAGATTTAAAGTGTTGCCAATCTGTTAATAATAAAATACAAAATAATGTGATTTCATTTACAAAAAAATAATTTCCAGAAATCAATCAATGATAAGAAAACAAACATAAATTAACCTTTTGACAGAGCTACTTTATTTCACTTGTCGTGCCCCCGGGGCCGACATAGTGTATCGTGTTTATAATATCGTATACATATTTCTATATAAGTATAAATACCTACGCCATAGAGGGATGTGCAACACTTAACAATTTCAAGGTCGATATTTCGTTGTACCAATGATATTAAAGTGTGTGGTTAACTAACAACTAGGTAAATTCTACTTACCCTACGAAATTATAAAGCATTTTTAAGACTATAATAAATGATAATTCAAAATTCAAATTCAAAGAAACGACTCGCATTCAATGTACCCGAAAATATTGATTCAATAAATGCGACGTAAGTGGTTAAAGGGTTAAAAATCGAAAATATATTAAAGAAAATTGCTCTTGAAATTCAAAAAACGCCTAACCTAGGGTAAATATCGCCTAAGTCGCAACACTGTAGAAAATGGCGAGGAGGTGTCAATAAACAG
>DWTU01000420.1:0-17585 GCA_018251515.1 Cecropterus confusis | reverse complement strand
GGTACTGTTCGTAGATGGCAGTATTATTAATTAATAAAGTTAATACTTTAATTCCTGTCGCAACCTTGTCCTTTATGCATATTACTTGTACGAACACGATGTTTCTCATCTGCCAGGCGTCCCGTGACGGCAAGTTTTTTGAAGGTGGTAGAATATTTTGTAGTTGGACTCCGGAGGCACCGCCGCCACATTTCTGCCTAATACAGCAGTGTAAGGCGCCATTGTGTTCTAGTAAAGAATCTGGTAAGGCGGACACATTTACCTGAGACTTTCCAACTTCTCCGACTTTCCAAATCCTCTGGAGTAATAACGCATCTGTGACCAAACTCCGGTAAAATTAATCCTTTCTGGGGTTGATTACATTGATCGTGGCCGGCAGTAGCCCTTCTCTCATATGGACTGCATGCTCGTTTGTTCTTTCTATAGTTTGAAGTTTTAGCCGCGATTCATTTATTGAATGCTGGTGAACTGTTGCATTCATTGGAATATAGATATTAATGCTATCTGTTTTATTAGTACGATGATCTTTATTACAAAAACGATAAAAAATGCACGGTCCTAAAATAGCTTCACCACAATGATATATGTTATATTAGTGTAAGCTATTAAATTGTAAAAAATATTATTTTTAAAATTTTCGAAAAAAAACTTAGTGGCGATAGGTTTCATTTACGTTCAAAAATAACTGTTTAAGGGGGATATAAAGTTATACTTTATCTTTTACTGTTTGTACTGAATCGTAATATCGAAATATCAAAGTTCATTCCGACTATGTCTATTTGAAACTTGTTTGTACCGACATTAATTCCATCATTAAAACTTAGTAATGAGCAGACGGCAGATAAGCAATAAATTAAAGGCGATCATAACCATCTTTAAAGTGGAAACACAAAATGTAAAGACTCCATTATAAACAAAGTTTAGTGTTGCTGAATTCTGTCTGGCCACAGTATATGACCGTGGTTAATAGCAAGAAAACACACTGTTATCAAACACCATTTCCGTAAAGATTAAATCACACTCATACATACTTAATAATATTATAAAAACTAAAGTTTGTGAGTATGTATGTTGGTTACACTGTCACGCAAAAACTAGTTCGAATTTCGCTGTTTGACACACTGATACTTTAAAATCTGATGATCTATATTACGACGAAGGATTCTCATTATTGTAGTATACGTGAGCGAAGCGGGTGGAGCCGCGGGAATAAAGCTAGTAAAATTATAAAGGCGAAAGTTGGTGAGGATGTATGTTCCGCGTAAAAACTACTGTTCCAATTTGTCTGAAATTTGCCACCCATATTTGTTGCGATCTGGATTAACACATAGGATACTCTTCATCGTGGTATTACTGAAACGGGCGGAGCCGCGGGCGAAGCGTAGTTTAAAAATATATTTGATACAGTATAAGAGTTTAGTTGTGTTGAGTTTTTTTAAATGAGTGTCATTGCTAATTTCGTGGTTCTGTTTCGTGTTGGTAATGAGAATTTTTGTATGCACTCGTTTGGCCTCTAGATAAATCGATTGCATAGTGCAGATACTTTAGGGCGGTTGCATCATATGTTTATCACAGGTCACACAGGACTATATAGACCTGTTTTAATTCTACAGATATGTCATACGTTACAATCCGCAAAGATTAAATCTATATCTATTTCACTATTGAAAATTCAAGTTAGACTCCAACTTTTAGATCCAAACACATCTATGCAAAGATTAAGTAGATCCAGTATAATCTAAATTATTAAACTAGTTAAGCTTTTTCTATTATTATTATATTATCCGTATTCGATTTTTTTAATCTTTTCAAAATTTTTAAGATTGCCTAAGTAGATAAGATTGGAACGCAGGAATTTTTGGAATAAATTGGCAAATTTTATCGTCATATTTTGTATTTAAAGTTTGTATGTATATTTTATATTATATTTGTAATCAGATATTGTACACCGATTATTACCATAATAAAATTTTACATTTTTTATTAGTTTGTTGCAAATATTGGATATGCTTACTAGACAGCAATACTATAACATAATTGAACCTTAATATTTAAACGTATAAGTTGATTTTGTATAATTTTCGTAGGGTGGTGAGCGGTGTTGTACGCTGCTGTGTTTTGGTCTGAAGGGTGCGGTAAGGGATACTTACTAAGCCGAGGAATTCCAACTTAGTCCTCAGAGGTCTTACCTGAGATTACCGGAGAGTTTGAGAAAATTGCTACTGATGCGATACTGTCTATGGCTAATCTCAGGTAAGATTCTGATCTTATCTGAGGTTGATTACAGATATCATGGGCGGCAGTGGCCACTTACCATTAAGTGGAGTGCATGGACTGCTACTTCTAAAAATGTCATGTACGATGTCGTAACTTGTTATATCAAGCTACTGGCAGACATTATCAGAATTCACAACCGTATACTACGCGTTAGTTGCCACGAACAGTATTTCATGATAAATTATTTATGCGTGTAATCTGCATGAATATTCGATAAAAATATATTGTTCCTTCGCGCAGACGGCGATGCATCACGCGGGCGACAAATCTGACAGACTAATGGATTATTGTTCGCACGGGATGTCGTGCGGACCACCACCTTTAACCTTCGTATACGTACTTATATTTACGTAATATGTGTAGTGATAGATATTGGTAATATTATAGAAATGTAGAGTTTTACCCGGGACTTCATTAAAAAAGGAAACGATATTTAGAATGGTTCTATGATGCTGTGCTTTCACAATGCCATTTCTTATGTGATAAATTCAAGTTATTTCTAACAGATTACTACGCATCTGTGATCCATTAATAACATTAATTAAAAAACAAAGTCAAAACAAAATTATTCTTCATTGTTTATTAACCGATTTTTTTTTAGTAAATGGTGTAATTAAACGAGTTTGGTGTAATCAAAAAATATCTTTAATTTTTTAATATTGACTGGTCTAATTTCGACTGCCGGGATAAACCTAGTCCAAGAAAAGTCACAACAGATATTCGCAGGACCTATGTTTAAAAAAAATAGTAGTCACGGACCTGATAGTTTGTGAGGATTGATGTTTTTTTTTTCTTAGTACGATCGCATCGACGTTATGTTGATTGAAAAAGAGTAATATCATTCATTCACTTTGTATTTATTCAATGAAAGCATCGGCTGTTTACGAGGTATAAAAATTAAATTTAAAGAGGTGCAAAGTATATTTTATGTCCATTCTCCCTAGTTGCCTAGGATAAGTAGCAGCATTTAAATTTTTAACATAATATAATAGACGTTTAATTCTTAACAAGATAAAAAACCAGCAAATCCAGTTTAGATAGTAAACTATAAAATATAGAACTAGAAGCTCAATTATGGTTACTCAAGGTTATATAGGAGACTTTGTAACAAGTTTTAAATTAACGAGCTTTCGCGCAGAACGAGCCACGTACATAGAGGTTCACGTAGATTTGGACAGACATTGAATTGGAAATTAATGGTAGTGATATGTTCAATTAAACGCGCATTACATGCGATTTTGTAAATGAGCTTCTGCCAGAGGTATTCCAGGTGCCAAAAGAGGATAATATCAAAGTCTGCAATGCATTGGCGACTCTTGTGGCGATGCAAATTTCCATAGATGACGATGACTGCTTTTCATAGATGCACCCTGTATAAATATGTTAAGTTATTTTTTTTTATTACGAAAGTGACAAGAACAGTAACAAATTTTATGGTTACTTTGACAGTCTCATTAAAACTCTGAAACTTAACATTGACAGTCTCAAAACCTGAAACGAAACGCGATTTATTATACTCTACACATAGGTAACACACACCACCATTATTCGAATCGACTCTCAACCTTGGTGCGACTGCATGCAAATTGCCCGTCCGGATTGGCCGTTTGATTGGCGTTTGACATATTTCTCGTGTCTGATTGGTCAATTAGAGCTCTAATCTGTTTTATTGCTGGCGAACCCAGACGGGTCAAGTGTGGACCGGGACGGTTCAATTGAATGTCTGCAGCTCGTATTTTTAATAACGAGCAAACAATGATTGATGTCGAATGGATTGTTATTGAGACGGTGACACTAACTTTGCTTCAAGTGCATATTTGCTGTTTTATGTGTAACAATTTTTTTAATTCCAAATGAGATCATCCTATATGAGGCATTCCAAAAAAAGGCGTGATTTTGATGACTTTACCAATCTTAACGTTTCTGTTTCAGCGTTCCTCGTATGCGGCCGACCGATCATCCTAGTCAATGTGCTGTGCAAGGACCGGCTGAGTGAGGAAGACAGCGCGAGGATGAAAGAGATAGCTGATCTCGCTTTGGCCACGAAGCTCCAGCTCGCTTTCATGGGAGAGTTCCTCAGATGGGAGAATATCATGTGTGAGTAGGAATTTTAGTATTATCCTTGTATTAACACATGTTTCAAGTTTTCTTATCAGTATTTATGATCGGTTCAGTATCACGAAATTAAAACGCGTGTTTTTTTAACTACTTAAAATTATGACAGCCATTATGACTTCGACGTTGTTATTTTTTCATTACTTCCAAAGCATGATTTCGGTTATACAATTTTTCTTTTAACGTGTATGAATCAATGATATCCCAAAATAATAGTATATCGTTCATTCATTTCTTTCATTTTTACCATATTCTGTAGTAGAAACTAAACTTAAATCTGAACCTAACCTAACCTAACCTTACCTTACATCTATTCTACCTTAGAAATGTACAATACCTATATTGGACTCAACCTCACGTATTGTATAAAACAATGCAAAACTTAGGCCACATTATTATGTGGCCTAAGTTTTTCAATTCGCCAAGCCAAAACGTGACTACATCTGGTGCGCCAAATTGATTAGCGTCTTATTAAGCAACATTACCTGGCACGGTATATTGATTTTTGTCTACGACGAACTTACCAAAGAGACTCATAATCGTTAATTGTTAAGTTAATTGTCAACTGTATATAAGTACAACTGTACTGTAGTTGTGAATGCAACTACACTATAGTATAGTACGCACCATTTTTAGACTTTCTTAGACCAGATATGCCTTATACAGACGAGACTAGATATTAGTTTTATTCTTAGTCCTCCACACTATTTTAAATATGTACAAACACGCGAAAGCTTCATTTTTATTATGTTTAAAAATGTGTAATATGTATTTGTAATCTATACGGAGAAGAGCAATTCGCAATGAGTAGTGTGATTTAAAAACTTTTCTATGTAAAGACTTATGTTGATTGTATTTAAACAAGACCTACAACTGATAACCATTACTTTGCGACTTGTCACAAATGATAACATTTGAAATAATACTATGAATTTCAAACACAACTGACGACCCAAACCCACAAAGGAGTGTGCGTTTACCCCTGTGCTTCAACATCTTCATCGCGGAGTCGTACATTCGTTGCAGTTCCTTCAATTTTGACTCTTGCTAGAAAACTTTGTCTTCGGCAAAAACTTCGGCCCACATCGGCCAAAGCCGAAGGTATCGCCGAAGGCGGTTTTTATTGGCCGAAGGTGGCCGAAGCAGAAGCCGAATCTTCGGTCGGACACTTGCTTACGTTTATAGGCTTTTACGTTTTTGTTTTTAATTGTTCTATAAATGTACATTTTGTAAATATATTCAGTAGTGTACGGTTTAATAAACTTAGCACTTCAATATTTAAGTTATATTTATATCATTATAAAAATAATGAACATTGCTAAAATTTAAAAGTAAGATTGTAGTGCATTATTTACATTTTTTTTCATTTTTTCTTCTATTTGGACCATTCAACGCCGTTGAAATCAACAAACGTGACAATCGTCTGTTGATTTCAACGGCGTTGATAACCATAAATTTTTATACACTATGTTACTCTCGCGGTTCCGCCCGCTTCTGTCACAATTACCACATATATTTTCAATCGGTAGGTATTGCTAATTTATGAGTAACTGCAGATCACTAGTAGGCATTGCAAGATCACGAGAAGCCTTCCACGTGGAGTTTCTACAAGATATAATTGGTAAGAGCATGTGTTACTACTGCACATTGTAACGCGTCAGGATTCTACTGTTTCCATTTTTTTATATAGAGAATTTTTAATTAAAACAAACGTAACTACCGCCTCCATAGAATGTACATTAGTTGGTACACAAAATCTTAGCTTAGAGTGGATTACGTGAGGCTTTTGTTTTGAATATACAAGTTAATGAGTGACTTCATACTTACATGAATTTATCATGTACCTACCATATTTATATTATTGTCATGCAACCACAGAAAAATGTAAGAGGTAAAATTAAATAACACTGTTAAAACGGTTACAATAAATAATAACTTATCCGATAAGCATAGGTAAGTGGAAATAATAAAGGACCTATATAATTATGGAGTATTTCCTTACTTGTAAAATTATTGCTTAAAAATTACTTGTATTTATAGTCTTATTGTATGTATATATATTTAACAATAAATTCTTCTTCGTACTAAAAATCATAAATGAAAAACAAAGTTAATTCTAACGAAGAAACAACCCTTCATTGCCATTCGACAAAAAAAAATATACAGGTAAAATTTAATTAATAACTAACGTTTAAAAAAATATTTTCTTACCCGATATGATAATGATCTGTACAATTGTTTCCAAAAATTTAACTTATTAATTTACTGATATGGCAAAACATACCCAAGTCGGCAAAAAAGTTACGGCGTTCGTTGCCTATTGTAAGCTTTGTTTAACAATAAATCCTCGATTGTTCTAAAAATCATTAATTGAAAACGATAAAGTAAATTTTAACGAAGAAAACAACCCTTTAATAGGTACTCTGGAAGGGGTGGTCTTAATAAATCTTGTGGCGGTTATTACCTACGTCTTGGGAAGGCTGTAATTTTTCATTACGTCCGGAGGCCAAGGAAGGAAATTAAACACCTGGTGTTATAGTACCGTATATAATGATTTTGTGTTATTTGGAACAAGATTTCGAGCCGTACTTAGGTCGCTATAGCTATTTCTCGCTAATAACAGCAGCTGCTGTGTTCGGGTGCGAAACGTTTAGTATGAGAAATTATAGGATTCTTTATAGATGTATCTGATCAACCTTAGGTAGACTTAAATCCTGCCTGGGAACTATCGAGCTACTGTATACTCGTACTTCCTTCCTTACACTACTTTTATAATATAAAATGTTTAAAATTCAAAGTCAAGTACGTAAAAATAACGCTCTAAAAATCATGAAAGAATCATTTGATACTCAACACAATATAATGTTTTTTTTTTACTTTATTGTTTGCTAGAGAGTCCCATATACAGATTAGAATCGAATACTGAACATTTTTTTATAACATGGATGTAGCAAACGAGCTTGCAGCCCACCTGATGGTAAGTGGCTACTGCCGCCCATGGACATCTGTAGTCATCCCTAGGTAAGATCAGTCTCACCTAAGGTTAGCCACAGACGCGTTTCTACCCTTGAGGACTAAGATGGGATGGCTCGATAAGTATGTCTTCTTGACCACACCCTTCAGTCCAGAACATAGCAGATAGCATCGCATAACACTGCTGTTATTAGGCAGAAATAGGTGAACATCCTGCTGCAATAAGTCTCTCGTCTTACCTGTCACCTTATACATAAGATATTATCTAAACATATATTTACATAACACAGTGTGATTCATTCGGTAGGAACACCTCATCGTTACGTCAAAATGTGTTTACAATATTGTTATCGTGGACTACCGGTACTATTTTAGAAATACTTCTTATTTATTTTTATGACACACATTTGCAATTAGTAGTATCTACTTGTTCTGATGTATAGCGTAAAACTTTAAAGACATTTTAGAAAAAAATATATACATTTGCGAGACAAACAATAAGACTACGAGATCTTACCAATTAATATCCTTGTCAGTCGATCAAAGTGTAGCAACCGATTAGATCTCAACGCATTGTCAAATCAAAACCTTGGCATTTTGTCAAAAATATCACATACGTAGACGGATATCTGTCAATTTTATACATTAAAGATTATAGTATTAAGTTCTCATAATATAGGTAGATACTCGTATTACTAGATGTTAAATACTAGGCGGTTTATATACCAGTGGTACTCTTTGAAATTACTGCAGCGTTTCTAATAACTATTTCACTATCCAAAGTATTACTACGTGTTAAGTCTGCGAAAATGGCTAAATTGAAAACAACGGCTACTTAGTTACATAATTAAAAAAAAATTGCAAAAGTGAATCATCTTCGCTAAAGAAAGTATAGTCGTAGACTTATTACCTACTCAATCAGAAAACGTAAAACTATCCTGGACTTCGATCAACGGAATTATCAGTCGGAAGTAGAGGATTTAGAAAAACATTTTAAAATGAAATCGTTAGGAAGTAAACAACTAGTCAATTAGCAACGTAAATAAACAAAACATCATAAACACGGGCGTGAGTCAGAAATGCTTTTAAAACGTATTATTAAGAATCCAGTCTTATTATCCCAGAACAAATTACTTACCTCTTTTTGCTCCGTAGGAGTACTACTCCTTACTCCTGTCAAGTCCTTCCATCTAAGGACGCCCATGACTGCGTGTCGGACCCACGAGCCGCGCCTCCCAGTTCGCCCGTTAGACAGTTCATCAACAACACCACACAAAACTGAGTTCACAGCCAACCCACTCCCAGTCCCATCCTTATCACTCTTCACCGCCACTTCGCTGGATATAGGCAACGACCTTCTTTCCCTCATAAAGCCCAAAAAACTCGCCACCGCAAACCTCTTAACGCTTTCCGAATCGCATCCTCACAGACGCACCATTAATCATCATAAACCTATCTTTGCACTCGACAATTCTTGCGCTAAATCGTTAATTTATATTATTCCCGCTCTTGGTCACACAGATGCGTTTCGCGCAAGTTTTTCAATTATCTTCCGTGGACTTAGAAAATGCGGTCTCGCAAAAAGTCTCCAAATATATCTGCAGACTCACGACGATTCACAAAAACAGTGAAGTTTTAAACTTTCACTTCGCACCGGCGTTTTCGTCGCTTTCTGGATGTAGGTTAGATTTCTTTCGCTCTCCTTATTCACGTAGAAAAACCGTCAACACAAGAAGTTCAGTTACACTGTGCAAACCGCGAAATGTTTAAATATTTTTAATGAATCACTTCAGTAACCACTTATCGAGTATCCTTTAGATCAAGAGAGTTAACTTTGCCGAATACGAAATACCGGATCGGTCAAAACACAGCGAAGCGTGAAAATGCGCTATCGAAACGAGCCACGGCGTGTAGACTAGCGTGCGCTCGGAAACCGAATGGCGCGTGCCACATGCTTCCACCGGCATCGGTTCAACGAAGACACTCCGTCCCTTTCCTTATTACTCAGTAGATACGACGCAGATAAAGATAGATAGATACTATAACTTCAGATGCAGACGCAAAGACAAAACAGGTGAATGTAACTGCTGAAGAAAACAACAAAAAGTTTACAAACGTTTCGTTCGAATGCTACTACCTCTTTTGGAAAGAATTTAAATCGGTTACTCTGAATTCTTAAAGACAATTGTTCGAGATCTTAGTATAGGTATCGGATCTACTACTATATATCTTATATATTAGGTATCGGATTTTTTTTTCGCTATGAAATTAAACTTAACTAAAGCTGTTAATCTAATCTTTAAAAATATTGTTATACTTTCGATGGTTTCACTGCAGTATCATTATTAGCATACTTGCTTTACAAAGCTATTCTTTCGGTGTTTTTTTGGGATGTGATAGGGGAGACATTTGATGCATTTCAACTTAACCCTCTGAAAGTTTGCTCATTGGCGGTCGTCTGCAACTAAATTGTATTATATTTGCGATAAGCTTCAAATATATGAAGAGTATTCCATGGCAATTAATTTCTTTCATAATTAAAAAATATTGGACATTTATATGTCAGCGATACTGAAAGTACATTGAAAGAAATTACCATTCGAATTGCGAATATGGGCCAGGCATTTGTATGTGGGAGTGGTGTAGTGGCGTGGGAATATCCGGTTGTGGTCACAGTGGGCCGACGTCACCCTTGATGGTAGGGAACAATTCAACAGGTGGCCTTGTATGGCCGCAGCTGTTTCCGAAGCCCAAAATGTTTTTAAGGAAGTATCTAGAGGAAGGATGTGGCGCAGAACGTATCGATTTACGATCAATAAAGATGAAAAAGTTTGTATACCTATACAGGAAGGGAAGTTAGTACCTAGATAGTATTACATTCTTATGTAAAGAATCACATACAAGTGAACTTTTTACACAGGAAGCTTAAATTCTGTCAGAGCTAAATATAACTACACAAAAATAATACTAAAAAAGACACACAAAAGTAAACATAACAAAATAAATAATAAATTGGTATTTATTCTATTTTAGTATCATATAATACTCATTATGAGTAATGTTAAAATCAGCGACAGATTTTTTATTTACATATATGCATTCGTAAAGTTGCACAGCGTAAATGGAAAGGAAAACTGCTCCTTACAAGTCTCTGATGATGTCACTAAGATGTATGCTTCAATGACTAATCAGTGTAACGGTAAAGGAAGAGACTGCACAGTGTAATATAACAAATACAACACGAGTGTTAGATAGTTACCGGAATGAAAACATCGATGACATAACACAAACTACGAATTAGCTTTATATACATAAATATTAAATCCCACTATTCGTGCTTACATTTCGAAAAACAATCTTTTTAGGAATACATATACTTTGTTTACCCATATACTTCCAAGCAAAACGAAATCTAATATGTTTAGGAAGAAACGATTGTATATAATTGCATTCACATGATGCATTTTCAACATAAGAGCCACTTATACAATGTACGAAAATAACAATAAAATGTTACAACATTGTTTTAGCAAACATTAAACAAAACGTGAAATTCCCCAAACTACTGAATATCCAATATCAAGACAGTGTTTTGAAACCTTAGCCAATTTAACGACGAAAATTTAAAATACCATAATACACTCAGTAGTTGGATAATAGTAGGACTATTAGGATAATAATAGGACTTGATAGCATTCGGGCTTGAATGAACACTGTACAAATAGAGTAATCATGATTGGATGCATTATAAAATAGGTGAAAACTCAATGTTACAGTAATATTGAATTCCTTTTAAAACAGTGTCCTAGAAAAATCGTTCAGAGAACACAAAATCGACCAAAGATGAGGTTAGTATGTCTGGAATAGGACTACCTAGCCTTGGCCAGCAATCGACTTGATTACCGTCAACCCATTATTGCTCCACTGTTGGGCGCGGGTCTTCTCTCAGATCAAGAGAGTTTCAGGCCATAGTCCACCGCGCTGGTCAATTGTAAATTGGTAGACTTCACACACCTTTAAGAACTTTTTAAAGAACTCTCTGGTGTGTAGGTTTCCTCATGATACTTTCTTTTGCCGTAAAGCAGTGATAATTTACTTCTAATACGCATATAATTTTAGAAAAATCAGTGGTACGTGCCTAGGATTCAAACCTTGGACCCTCGATTGAGAGGCCGAGTTTCAAACATTCGGCTCTAAATACCAAACTCTCAATACCAGAAAAGAGAATAAAGACGTTAGAATTGTATTGAACATATAAACCACAAATATGGCTTTGGGCATCATTATGGTGAAACCCTTGTCCAACAGTGGGATGTAAAAGAGTTTGCAGCTGTAAACAATCGTACACAAAAAATACTGAACAGTGGTAATTGTACATGTAACCAAATGTGTTACCATATCACCACTGTTTAACATTATTTTGTATCACGTGCAATTTACAATTGTGCATTGTACGTGTATTAGTCCGGGATCCATGATCCGGGAGAGGGGACTGTTTGATAAAACCATCCATTTTGTAGGACAAATGTTTTTCCAAAAACTAATATATCTAAACATCCAAAAAAGACCCAGTTAGGAAAGAAATTTTGAGAATCATCAAATTTACATATGTTTTCCCTGGTATCTTCTTTAGCTGCCAGAACCGAGAATTGTTGTCAGAACAGAAGTTGTCGTCAAAATAAAGCTACTCTCGAAGAATTTGCTTAATAGTAATAAGTGGTAAAAATTAAACGCGGATCCCTGAATATATTCATCTATTATAAAATAATATCAGCAATCAGGGATCATGGTCTCCTTAAGTCTTCTTGAGTAAACGTATTTTCGAAACTTTTTTTCAGTTCGCTGAATATGACAGACAATTAAAACTGGTTATTTTTATAAGAATGAAGTAGCAAACGAGACTGCAGTCCAGCTGATTCAAAGTTATTACGTATGTCCACAACACAACAAAATCTATTGACTTATCCGAAACTATTAGTGTCCGACCGAAGCCTCGGCTTCGGCTTCGGCCGAAGCTTGTGACGATAGCCGAATAATCGGCTTCGGTCAGACACTACTATCACACAATACTACCACTGTACATCGTAACGGTGAGGTCTTAGCTTATAACTTAGGTAAGGGTTACAAATGATAGGTAGGGGAACATATTGCTAGGAATTTACTATGACAGTAATCTCCGGATATTTAATTATTTACATATTCTGCATTATAGTATTAATGCATATTCTAAACGTTAAACTGAAAACAGGATATGCTAAACGTTATACTGAAGCACAACCTGCACTCATGTGAGTGCTGTAATCGCACATTAATAAAAATCTACTTGATTTTCTGTTATTGCATTCATTTTATGTAGTAGATTTTATTAAAGGGACACAGTCCTCATTATCTATAGTTAGATTCGCATTTATCCATGCGAATGCGATACAATGATATAGAAGACAGACTGGATACAAGACTGAGAGAAGCGAACAGGAAATTATCACATACGTATATAATGTCTCGTTTGTAGCGCACGTGCAGGTTGTGCAGGAAGGAGTCCTCGGTGAGCGGCGCCAGCAGCACGGCGTCGGCGAGGCCGGCGGGCGGCTCGGGCTCCGCCATGCCGCGCCGCCCTCACCGCGCGCGCTGCATGCCTGCGCGCCACCGCCCTGCGCACCGATGCATATCTAAATATTTATCTTAAATTTATATAGGCTCAGGCAAGAATAGTTCGAATTATTATGTTTTTGCATTGTCACCTGTCCCAACTTCGTTAACTCGACGATGTTACTTATTTCTGTAGATCAGACTTAGATCCATATACTCGTCAGGTGGGACGCTTTGCGCGCTTCGTACATATAAATCGGCAAACTTAAGAAGCCCAGCACCGTTTGCTCCATTTTGTCAACCAATCTAGTATGTGTTTAACTGCCATCGGCAACCTTAAGTATTAAAAAAATAAAAAGTGCGTGCGTGCGTGCGTTAAGTGAAACTTCTTTGGCAAATTAATTTTAAATCTTCTTCATGAATTATATAACCCTGGTACAATTGCGATACATATTTTTGGATTATATCTATTTGTACTACCATGTACTACACCACCATATTAATAAATAGAAAGAGACGAAAACAACTAGTAATAGTAATAGTTAGAAGTAGTAGTTTAGAGCGAGAGAGATGCATAAAAAGATTTCTTTGGAATATTTTTCTACCTCCTGTATAGTTATGCTAAGTCAACCATGTAAAATAGAAAGAGACAAATGTATATTAATTTCGATCATGATGATTATTAAAAAAATTAATGATCAGTATATTTGTGTCCCGCACTTAGTTACACGCTAAGCACGTTTAGAGCGAGATAAGTGCTGAATTTCTTTGAAGTTCTCACCTCCTCCATAGTTACAGTGTCCTAGTACATTTGCGATATATATTTTGAATTCGTTTTTTGTCATACAACTGTCTAACATGTGACAGAGAGACAAATGTATCTCCATCATTCTGAAAAGAAATCGACAGTATATTTTTGTCTCACTTGCACGTTAGAACAAACATTATTTGTGTGCTCACACTTTGCTGAACACGTTTAGAACAGAGAGATGCAGAAACACTTTGAAAGAATCGTTCTCCGCCTCCATAGTTTTATTGCTCTAGTGCATTTGCAATTGATATTTAGGATGAATTTAATGATAAAAAACGTTTTCGTGTCGCGTTTCCTCCATAAGAATTTTGCCATCATGTGCACAAAGAAGTTTCACTTCAAAAAGTCATAAATTTTTCATTAACGTTATGGTCAAATTTCAACCACTAGACAAAAGTAGTACCATGAACACAAGCAAATGTAATTGGTTTGAATTTGAATACCCATTATATATTTATTTTTCCACGGCAATAGATACCTAATAAATTCCTAATTTTAGACAGTATAAGATAAATATGATTACAGATTGGGCATATGGAAGGTACATATGCATATATGTCCCTATTAGGCAAGTGGCTGCATCATTTAAATGTTTTTTTCTTTTGTATTCTCTAGATGTAATAATTATATGTTGTAAAAGTAAATCCAAAATTAAATTATTATTTCCATAAAAAAATATTCAAATCAAATCAAAAGTGCTATAATTTTTTAATGAGTAATTATACTTCTTACTTGCTTGGTCATCAGTGCATCCAGTATCCAAAACATACAATATTAGAAAAGCTTAGCGACAGATTGGCGAATTGTCAGGCATCAATATTATCAGAAAATGACAGATTTGCTTACAGAGCGATTAGCAATGTGACAGGTTTCCAATGACAGAAGTAACACAGTCAACAGAGTTATTATAACATGCCTTGGCATACTTATTTATATGCGTAACATCTGAATTTACATGTATTGGACAATGGATCAAAATTTGAGAAGTATTTACGTAACTAATATCTTTAACGAACTACTACTACATCATAATACCTGGATGTCGATGAAGCAGTGACTAGGTCACAACAACACCTATCGCGGACACGTACATATTTAGATTCAGTTTACAATTGATCACTGAGTATCTATGACATATTATACTGACTATAGATTCTGTTGCAAATCTATCAATTTGCATCACCTGGCATGGTCTGTTTCTTATGTTACTATGCATTTCTAGCATTGTTACAACCAGGAAAAGATTACAGGGGAAGTTTTATTATCCTTTTTTTACATCTTTTTCTGTAAACGGAGTGAATTTTTCCACTAGGCATATAAAATGAGATCTTATTTATAAGGAACAGCGAAAATGTTTAAAACATTTTAGGAGCCAATTTTTTTAAAACATAAAATCTATAATTCGTTTTTTATAAATGGTATTTTCCTAGTTGTAAATGTTACAAACCATTTAGGATAAAACACACACTTTGTTTTGTTGTTCTATCAGACAAAGTTGCTTTAAGCATCAAATTCTTTAAGTAACTAATTAAGAAAAGAGCTATTTTTTAGAAAATACTATGTTTTGCTTACATCTATTAGATCTATATTAATTAATTATAGTATGTCCATTGGTTAACTATGTATGTAACATAGTTAGACTCAACAATAAGGATTGGGCATACTGCCTGAGTATCACAAGATCCATAGTTGCTACATATCACATCTTACAAATGCATGCAAGAATATTGACTCTATTGAATAACTGATTAAATGTTGCTTACTGAATTATAACAATATTAAATCAAATTTAATAAATACCTAGGTGCCTTATTTTGTTTTTTAATCTAAAGCATCCAAATATTTAGTAACAAATAAACAATTAGTGGAACCCTTTTCTAGAATATCTGTTTTTATATATTTTAAAAGACTTATCCCAGTATGGGTACATGGAATAAGTTATTCTCAACTAACAAGAGATATGGACTAATGGTCTGTGATAAAAAATATTAATGTTAATATTACCAATGACCTGTGGCAAGAGACTCCGAGAAACTCGGCCGCACCAAGGGTTTCGCTCAGCTGTAATCTGGTCAAGCTTGGCACATATTTCTCCACATTGTTCAAATATTTTAATTTGTATTAAGTAAGTACACAATAAACAACGGAAAAAATATGCATTCAAGGCGAGCGTATATAGTCTCATTCGTTTCAGTTTAAATATTGTGATAATTCGTAAACATCGTGACAATTTTATATCATAAATATTAATTTCATGGTCATGATTCTTAGGCTTACACTAACACAAAACCTATATTATCAACTACACGCAATATCAATTTAAAAAGTTGCTATAATAAAGATTACTATTTTTAATAAAGGAATGTTAAAAACTGACGAAAATAAAAGATCTTTCAATAAATTCTAACACTGGTACATACGCCTCTGTTGAGGCTATAACAAAATAGTGTAACTTACCGTAGCATATAATTTTAAAAATAATTTTGAGTATCACAATAATTTCACTATCATTATAACGTAATTATCCGCATATCAAAATATATAAATAAAGAATCTGCAATCCTTTTCACTACCAGCTGACAGATTTAACTCACACTAAGTGAAGTGATTATATTATCTTTGACTAACACCGCTCACATGCAAACCTCTCCTCTTGACATTACACCACACCACAGGTAATGTACTATCGTCATAGACAAACATTGTGTAATTAGCATAAATAAATAATAAATGTCTTTTCGTATTTTTTTCATTTTTTTGTAAAAGGATTAATAGGACCATTTAATCAAAACATAGTTTAGTTAGTAGTTTTCGTGTTTTATTTACGTGGACTTAAATATCCTCATGGATCTTTCGAATCGGATGGTGCTCAATCATGAAAAGCGTTACTTTATCGTATTCGTGGCTTGGCAACGTCGGTCGAAAAAAACTACGGAGAATTCGGATCGTTAACAAAAATTTGATTCTCGTAGTTCTGGTTTTCGACTATATTTAGAGATATGTTTGTTATGAAATAATTTTCTCCACTTCTTTCTTGCCCTGAGGCTTGCAGACCTCTAAATTCGGCCCCGGTATCGGCCCTGGACGCACCATCATATAAAACAGGGGTTCTGAAGTCAATAATAAATGCATTGCTACTTCTGACGTTCCAAAAACACCTTCTACCAAAACGCAAGAACAGCTTCACGCTAGAAATACATGTGCCGGTGGTACCTGGCCGGTAGTGTTCGACCGAAGCTTCGGCTTCGGCTAGCTTCGACCAAAAAATCCACGAAGTTTTAACTACAATGAATACACGATACTGCGATGAAGATGGTGAAGCGAACGGGTTAACAAAAACTCCACTGTGGCCTTGCGTCACTAGTTGTGTACAAAAATTCCCATTATTTGAACTATTATTATTTTAGTAATTTTAATCAGTTCCAGCAGTTACTTCTATCCAATAAACATAGATCTTAATAAACAAAAATAAAAATCGTTTGAAAAAATCAGTTTTAACCCATGTAGAACTGAATTTCTTATGGTTTTTGAACCTTCGGCTTCGGCTTCAGCTTCAGCCGGAGGTTGTTTCCATATCCGAACAATTGGTTTCGGCTTAGGCTTCCGCCAAAAATCAACCTTCGGTCAGACGCTACTGTCTGGCCATACATAGTAAACCACTTTGATGCAGTAAGACAACAGAAAAGAAAAAAGCGAGTCCTACAAAGAAATTCAACATAATGACGTTATCAAATAGACGTAAAACGCAGGATCTGCTATTCTTGTATAAGTTGCTTAACAACTTGATTTCCTTATATTCGACATTCCACCACCCTTACCA